>JAXIVJ010020308.1:5000-11093 GCA_036785665.1 Chirona hameri
TATGTGTATGTGTATGTGTATGTGTATGTGTATGTGTATGTGTATGTGTATGTGTATGTGTATGTGTATGTGTATGTGTATGTGTATGTGTATGTGTATGTGTATGTGTATGTGTATGTGTATGTGCATGTGCATGTGCATGTGCATGTATATGTATTTATTTATTTATTTATTTATTTATTTAGATTTATTTGAATTGATAGTGTTTAATCATTGGTTCTACGTAACTGTCCATTCAAACGTCCATCGCATGCTACGTTACGGGAAGCGATATTTATATATTTATTTGTTACCTTCTAATTAGCAATTACTGTGAACGGAAGGCCGCTTGGGACCCTAATTTTCGGCGATGACTTTTGAAGGCGTCTACTGGCATGAACAAATTTCTCGCAATGGATGTTTCAGACCCTGCGAATATTTTATTATTAAGGTTGGTTAATGTCAAAAGAAAATTTATCCCGCGCTTGACCGGGGGGGGGGGGGGATATTGCCCCCTGACGAATTTTCGCGATAGCTCAAAACACAATGGCGCTATCAACGTGAAACTTTGGGTATTTCTCCCACATCAATTTTCCATCTTCTGTACGAAAATGAAGCAATTTTGACGATACATTTTTTAGATATAGGTAATTTAGTGACGTCACTACACACGAGTTTGGCGATAAAATCAGCTAAATTCCAGCAGGCCGTACAAAGACCACTTTTTTAAGCAAAATGTAATACAAACGTGAAAAGATAGCAAATTGCAAGGCCTACAAAATGACTATCTCGGATGTTTGCAAATATTAGTTTTTGACCCCCGCCCAAAAAAAACTTTTTTTTTAAATGACCACAAAATCAAAATCTACGAAGATGATAAAAAAGCCGGAGTAAATGTTGGAGAACCACATATGAACAATACCCAAACCAAATTTCAAGGCAATATCTTTATTTTTGACTAATTTATGGCTCCCTAAGTATGGTTACTCATGACGTCATATTTTGAAATTGTGTTTTTTTTGCTTTTGTTGACCAGATACATAAAAATAAATGCAAGCACTGTATTTCTGAGCCAAAACTGGTATAGAAACATACATTTTTTATTTAGATGTAGCAGTTTCAAATTTTGACCATATGTATGTGACCTGAACTTGACCTGAGCTGGACACTTACTTCACTTAAATGAGTTCAGACGGTAAAATGACTATCACTATCGAATTATACGTGTATAATAGCCCATAAAACATGTGTCGCATGACTTTCGTAAATCTTCTGCTCATAGTGACCTTTTGTGATCTGACCTTGACCTTGACCTTTGCCAACAATCTCATGTTAGCTCATGCGGGATGGTTATTATACCTTTGGGAGCACTTTGGGTGATACGATCGTGGTCGCAATCAAAGGCTTTGGATGGAAAGTGTGGATCATAAACTCAAATGCCTCGACTTTTACCTTTGACCCTACCTTCACCTGATATGACCTCAATTCTAAAATTTCGAGTTTTCTTTAGATGCGTCTCATTGAGAGCTTTCGAATGCCGCTTTGCGCGTCTCGCTGCTATCATTGGTTCCCGTGATAAGACCCCGACCAAGCGCGGGTTAAGGGACTTCCCATTCACTCGTAATGTTAAAGACAATTCGAGCTCGGATGAAGGCTAACGCAAGGTCGCTCTGTGTTCCCGCCTGTGACTCCGCCCATTACTCGCAACTGACCGGTCACGGGTCGGACAGCACCGGTTCAAGGTCAGCCAGGGCGGAGCTGAACTCGACCCTCTCTCGATAGCCTATACCCACATATTACATTCCCGGCGCGCGTTTTAACATTACGAGTGAATAGAAAGTGCCCTAAATGTTCATTTGCATTCAGAAACCTTAATAATACAAATTGGCGCAGGGTCTGAAACGTCCATTCCGAGAAAATCGTGCATGACAGTCGGTGTCTACGAAAGTTATCACCGAAAATTAGGGTCCCAAGCGGTCTGCCGCGCATAGTAGGTTGGTATCAGACGTGTTCACTTCAAAGCGTGCATATCAAATCATGCGTTAAAGGGAATAGTTCACCTTTAACATGGGGTTTTGTACTGAGAAAGCAGATTTGTAAAGCAGATCTAAAAATGGGTTGTGGTGAAAGAATTACCTCTCTACGTTAAGTAATTGCGACACAGGACTAGTGGGCCCGATTTCATGTCCGCTGTTCCGGGCCACGATCGGGACATGAACGCTCGCCGCCGGAGGCAGGTACACTATCTGGCACGTAGTCTCTGATCACGACGCCTCGTTAATATCCGCTCAGCCGCCCGGGTGGCGCGGCGGCCCTTTGTCAGAGACTGTACTTGGCGTCAGGCGGAGCCAGAACGCCAGCTGCTGTCGTACGATTTCTCGTGAAATGCAAATAAAAACTTACTTCTTTCTCCACATATATCAATCAGTTGTCCAAACGAAAGTCATATTCGTAGTTTTGAGCTCAAGATGCACCCGTATGGTTGAATTTCAAGACAACTTTCAAGGTGACCTATTCCCTTTAAATTTGACATCATTGCCTTGTTTTCTTTCGAACTTACATTGTCAAAACACAAGAGACTCCAACTTACTGCCGAAGTCGACGTCTGCGTTAATGTTTACGTATTAGTGGATACTGCACGACCTTAGGTTTAAGCTAGTGTGGTATACACATCCACCCTATGAGGGACATGTCGATGCTGGTCGGGTAACCACCCACCCAACACACGTATGTTCTGAGTGTTACACCGCATTGTCAATCGGCTTTTGAGCCATAAAACATGAAATATTACGCCTACATATAGCGCTTTCTTGGTTACCGGTCTGTGATGATTGGCTGATCGTATTTTGTGAGCGTCTCAGTGCCGCTGGGCTCGGACGCAGAGTGACCGAAGTAGCCGTCATGCTCCAAACCCCCCACCACACAAACAAATCACCACCTGGCTGCTGTGTCACGACATGCCAGCCACCTGCCCTGACCGGCCGCTCTCCGCGTCCCTGCCCTGACCGGCCGCTCTCCGCGTCCGTTCCAGGAACCCGACGCCGCGCACCAGCCGCCAAGAGGCGCTCAACCGCTAGCCGAGAACTGCATCACCAGCTAGCTGGCTTGGTTCGGCCGCAGCTGGCATCTGTGGCCCGCCGGCTGGCCCGCAGCAGCGGGCGTCTTCTGTACCCAGCGACGAACGCTCCACAGACGGGGGCCGCAGGCTCTGCCGCCAGCCGCCCCGGGAGCACGGTCTGAGCGGTGCTTCTGCCGAGCGCCCCGGGCGGCCTGCGTCTGCCTGCGGGCGGCCCGTGTCTGAGCGCCAGCGACGGTGTTCCAGAGTTCGGCCGTGTTCAGTATGACCGGTCTGGCAATATGGTATGGTCCTGTCCGAGGATGCAGACAGGATGACCGGGAGAAAGGAAACATGCTGATGTGTGACACTGCCTGGAAGTGGGACGGACGCCTGTCCGCCGATGTGGCCTGGTCAGGACAGGCCGCCGGTCGCTGCTGTCTCTGGTCGGATTGGGCCTGATATGATCGGTAGGGCGGGCCGGTCGTCACCCTGACTCGTCCGTCTGGAGACTATCGGTCGGCCGGTGTTGTTCGGTAGGGCGGGCCGGTCGTCACCCTGACTCGTCCGTCTGGAGACTATCGGTCGGCCGGTGTTGTTCGGTAGGGCGGGCCGGCCGTCACCCTGACTCGTCCGTCTGGAGACTATCGGTCGGCCGGTGTTGTTCGGTAGGGCGGGCCGGCCGTCACCCTGACTCGTCCGTCGGGAGACTATCGGTCGGCCGGTGTTGTTCGGTAGGGCGGGCCGGCCGTCACCCTGACTGGTCCGTCTGGAGACCATCGGTCGGATGGCGGCGCGGATCCGCCATGACTATCCGGCCGCCAGGTGGCCGTGGCATGCTGAAAACGTCATTTGCTGTGGGACGGTCCGAACAAACACGCGGAGAGCGAGAACATGAGAGAGCGAGAACGCCAGAGGGTATGTGTATACTTAGCAGATAGTGAAATAACGGCAGAGCGGATGTATGCAGCAGAGAATGAGAGCTGAAAAGATCGAATGCATGTATGTATGTATATGTGTGTGTGTGTATGCGGCCTGTGTGTATGATGTGAGATCACTCGGCCGTCTGCTGTTCTGTCCTCCGGCTGGGCCTGTTTGTATGATGTGAGATCACTCGGCCGTCTGCTGTTCTGTCTGCTGTTCTGTCTGCTGTTCTGTCTGCCGGCTGGGTCGGGGGGGGGGGGGGGGGGAGCAGTGGGTTAACGTGTGCGCTGGCTCGCTCGCTTCATCAGACAGACGCCACCTGGTGGGGCAGAGGTGCCCGACGGTGCGCACGGGCACACGGTATTGGTAGCATCGCCGCGCGCGCTCCGGGGTTGTCTTTCATCCCGTTACTTCCAAAGCCGACTTTATGGGTATATTTGACACTGGTGCGAACGAGGAGAGTCGTCGTTTGGTTCTACGGTTAGTTTTGTTTTCGTCGCCTTTCGATGCCGTGGCCTATGACGTGCGGAGATAGGTGGCTTCTCTGTTGTGTGCTTTGCACGTCACGTTCGGACGATATGCTGCTGGTTGGCCCGTTGAACGAACGTATTTTTCGGTCTTGACGTATGCTGTTTTAGCAATGGGTACTGCGCTGGAACAGCCGTTGTGAAATGTCGGCACAACTACTTTGTGCAGCTAAAGCCAATTATTTATTTATTTATTATGGAGTTTTGTGTTTCTGAATTCAATCGGTGTTATGCTATTCCTTGCGACCTTTTTGTTCCATCACTTTAGCTGGTTGAGAAGGTCATAAAAATATATTTGTAATACAAAATAATTAATGTCTAGGATGATTGAACGCGTTCCAGTAACGTGTCGTGATCAGGTAACGTCGATCAAAGGACTCGAGAAGAAACGGGCGCGATATTCGATTTGTTGCTGGAACATCTTTCAGCTTATTGTGTGCGTGTGTTGTTGATGACGTCGGTGCACATATGATGAACTCTGCACTTTGAGAGCTACTCTGAACATATCTGAACACAGCCCGGTCGCTGCGTGCTGGCTGCCGTGCGATGTGTGAACACAGCCCGGTGGCTCCGTGCTGGCTGCGGTGCGATGTGTGAACACAGCCCGGTGGCTCCGTGCTGGCTGCCGTGCGATGTGTGAACACAGCCCGGTGGCTCCGTGCTGGCTGCGGTGCGATGTGTGAACACAGCCCGGTGGCTCCGTGCTGGCTGCTGTGCGATGTGTGAACACAGCCCGGTGGCTCCGTGCTGGCTGCTGTGCGATGTGTGAACACAGCCCGGTGGCTCCGTGCTGGCTGCCGTGCGATGTGTGAACACAGCCCGGTGGCTCCGTGCTGCCTGCCGTGCGATGTGTGAACACAGCCCGGTGGCTCCGTGCTGGCTCCTGTGCGATGTGTGAACACAGCCCGGTGGCTCCGTGCTGCCTGCCGTGTGATGTGTGAACACAGCCCGGTGGCTCCGTGCTGGCTGCTGTGCGATGTGTGAACACAGCCCGGTGGCTCCGTGCTGGCTGCCGTGCGATGTGTGAGCACAGCCCGGTGGCTCCGTGCTGGCTGCCGTGCGATGTGTGAGCACAGCCCGGTGGCTCCGTGCTGGCTGCCGTGCGATGTGTGAGCACAGTCAGTCCGGTGGCTCCGTGCTGGCTGCTGTGCGATGTGTGAACACAGCCCGGTGGCTCCGTGCTGCCTGCCGTGCGATGTGTGAATGTTGACCATGACTATGACTATGACTATGACTTCCATGACGATACGAATTCTGTCGAGATCTGAGGTCGAGGTGAAATGACCGCGCTTGTTTTAGTGTCGTGACATGTCAATATTAAGGTTTTACAGCGTCCTCCGGCTACCACTGGATCTGTATTTATTTTGGCATAAATTAATACACAGCTGTGGATACGCTGCTATGTGGATTGTGTCGTGCACACTGGATATGTGCAAACCAGAGTAACGTGAAACCAGAGTAACGTTAGTATCGTGAATACGTAGGTCGACGGAAAAAGCACGCTGAAAGGAGGCAGCGTGAACACTGACCCATCAAACGTTCTGGTGCGCAGTGGCGGCTCTTCCCATATATATATATATATATATATATATATATATATATATATAT
>JAXIVJ010020309.1:0-11051 GCA_036785665.1 Chirona hameri
ATATTAGCTCTCCGGTGCGCTCATAAACGGGACGCCGGGCGGTAAATCAGGCCGCGCTGGCGGCGCCTCGAGCGGCCACCTTTGTGCAGTCGGCGACAGGCGCGCTCCGCGCCGCGTGCCACACGGCTTAGAGACATCGCGGTTTATACTGTTGTGGCGTCATCACAGGGCTGGCGTCGCCGCCTTTCAACGGATATCTCTGGGTTTTATGACTGAATTGAATGATGCGCCACTCATTTTAGCATTGAATAGAGTGCTATTTTGTTTAGAAACCCTGATTTGGGTTGCATCTGGTAGGAACTGACACGGTTTGATATGCCTTTTCCGCAGCAAGCTCGTGCTAAACATTATTTGTGTTATAGGAAGAAAATAACGAGAACGCGTACGCTGCGGAAAGCCAAAAAATGCTTCGTTTAAACATTTCCAGATCAATTTTCAAATGGAACTTTATTGAGACAAATGGATTGCCACAAACTGTAAAATCCTTCCGTAACTTGTACTTGGACCGGCGAAATATATACTCGGATTTATAATCATTCTGTCGCGTTTTATGGCCATATCAACTGCATCATGGCCGAATTCATGCTACAATGAATGATTTTAGCACAGCCAGAGCGATAGTAAAACAAGATTTGCATCTCAATTCTACCGGATCCTAGATCGAACTCCATGGGGGCCCCTGAATAAGTGGCGCGGCATAACACTGGTGACCGGCGGCCGCGGCGCTCAAACTGTGCGCGGTGCACTGAAAATAACCTGCCGGCAGACACTTCCATCTTACTTATCTGTCCGGCCGCAGGCTGGAAGTTTACCACGCCGGACCTCTATCTGATGGGCCCCCGGCGGCCTGTGAGAGATGCCCTCCCACCACATGGAGCGCCAAACCCTGGCCAGAACTGAGCACTCCTGAGCGAAGTAATATGTAATACTGTGCGTATGCGTTGCCATAGAAATTCCTCCCGCCGCGCTGATGAGGTTTGCCAAACTATGCCCATTATCTTCCACTGCACAGTGCACATTCAGACAATTTTCTCCAAACTACCACGGCGCTCCATCCAACACTGCAGTACAAATAGATAGCAATTACCGATGGCATGCGGCCATCTCGGCTGTAGTATTATCGGCGCTTCAGACGGACGGAGCACCGCTGTCCGCTGATATACCAGCTCTCCATAAAAAGTGACGAACAGAAATAACATGCCATGGAAATTGCCCACAGTGCCTCTAGCGTCTGCACGGATTCAATCGTACGTGACTTGAAGGCAGACAGGCGTGGCATTGTTTCAGCTCACCGAAACATAAGCAGGACCTATTTTAACATGTTAACTGGAGAGGGCTGGGATACCCCCCCCCCCCCCCCCAGTGAGCCGTTTTGCCCCCCCCCCCCCCCCCAGTCAAGAAATGTTTCCCACCCTGATTTCAGTAATTCCATGTCATTTTTCGCTTGAAATGTATTCAATTAAAATAAAATATGCTTACCTGGTGATAAATGTATACAAATATAATGCAAATGTCATGATATTCCTAAGTTTTAGTATTTTCCAGCCAAAATAAGTATCTTTAAATTATTTCCGGAATATCTTGAATTTCAACATCCTTTGAACATCCTCATTAGCGGCAGAGTGGAGGCGATCGGAGGTTGTTGGATCAGGAACGTCGCCACACAATTTGGAGTGGGTGAGGGCAACTGCTGAGCCGATTGTGTTCAAATTTGGTGTGTGGTTAGGGATCTCTCAGCCGCCACTTTCCCACAAGTCAGGGGTGGGGTTCTTCTGCAAGTGCGCACGTGTGCACCACGTATTTGTATCTCAGACACTACTTCCCTGATCGAGTTGAAATTAACCATACATTTCCTTTGCGTTCACTCGTTCATCGCCAACTACTGCGCCTTACTGGTTCGGTAAAAAAAAGTGACGAATGACCGAAAAGAAAATGACGAATGACCTCAGGGTGAATAGATTTTACCTCGTGGAGGTCACAGGATACAAATGCCAGATGGATCTTTGCATGGGCTGATCCAGAACGGGTGGTTTGGGGAGGAAAAATTCCAAAAAGTCTCGCACAATTCTGAAAACGCATCGGATTTGGTTTGCTTATGCATTGATAGCTGATTTAAAACTAACTTTCCTTAGTAAAATTTGCTTCGATTTTCTTTTCTATATCAGGAAATGTTTCAATCTTGCGCCGATTTCAGGCTGTTTGGGGGAGGGGGCAATTGCCCATTTTTCCCAACCGTAGATCTGCCACTGGATCTTTGTATTTTGCAAAAGATGCGGGACTCCGGTGAAAATTGGGCAAATTTAGCCATTTCATGTGGATTTATATGCATTTTCATGTTTCCCCAACGACTTTTAATTAGGTCACAAAATAGACTTCACCTTAGGTCACCGATATACACTGGCGGATCCAGCCTCTCTCTGTGGGAGGGGGGGGGGGGGGGGGGGGGATCTTGTTGTGGCAAAAAGGTACCCCCATTTATTTTTATCCGCGGATTTGGGCCGGCCACCTTATTTTGGTATTCGAGCTTAATAAATTAACTTCAAATTCACAACAAATTTTTTTATTTTTTCCCGAACAAAACAAAATATTTTGGGGGGTCAAAAACACAAAATTTCGCAAATCCAAGATAGGAATTTTTATGAAAATGTCATTTACTTTCTTTTGACGTTTTTGTTTTGCAATTTTCTTCAAAACTCTATTTTCTACGATTGTTCAAACATTTATCGTTTTTCCACCAACAATGCCATGACATGACGTCATTAAAACGTCATTATCTCCCAAAATCCTGCATCAATTTCATTGGAAGTTGGTGAGAAAACATAGAATTGATGGAGCATAAGGTTTTGATGTTGATATCTATAATAGTTGTCAAGTTATTGAGAAAATCCGGGAGGGAGCAGATTCTGCCAGCCTGCCCCCCCCCCCCCAACGGGGCGCGGGTAAAGTGTCAACGGGGCTGCTTAAATTGCATCAGGTGCGCTGTTTTGTCTATCATTCAAAGAAAGGGATAAATACAAACTTCCAATTCAATCACCCGAGAGAAGAAAAAACTTCCGTTTCATGAAGTTTTCTCCTAAGATCATTGTTTTTCACGTTTAGGGAACGCGCGGGGGGGGGGGGGCATAATTTTATTGAATGCCACTCCCAGATTCCTGTGGGGAGGGGGGGGGGGCATTTTCCCTTGATACACCCTGGATCCAGCAGTGCCAGCAATTACCGCCAAGGAGAGCATCTGCCAGACACTTAAAGGAAATAGTTCACCTTCAACATTAGTTTTAAACTGAGATAGCAGTTTTGTAGCCCGTGTTGGGAATCCCCTATCTGCAAGTTTTCTTGACTGAAAAGACTCTCCAGCCGAATATATTTGAGTTTTTGGCGAAGGAATGCGGTGCTGGCGAAAGAATGTTGTACTGGTTCTAGTCCGGGCAGAGGCTATACCATCAGCCAATCAGCTTGCAGCTGGTGCTAGCAAACGAATCGCCGGCCGCCGGTTGGCACATCTCCAATGCGAGTCTATCTTTACGAGACTACTTTCGAATCTGATTGGCTGAACCATTTTTTACATTCGCATGACGTCAGGACTCTGACTCAGAAAGTATGCATATAGTTTTGATAAAAATAAAAATGTACGGCCTTCTGTCCTGCATCGGCGCGATATAAGGCCATTTTTGACAATATAAAAATACATTGTATTAAAAAATATAATCAAATCGTGTTGGGTACATTTTTTCCAAGGTGAACTATTTCCTTTAATGGAATTCATTTTCCCAATTTTCCCAATTTTTATAAGGAATTGCGAAAGTTGTGTCATGCCGCGAAGCGGTGCGAGATTTTCCGGTTTTTGACTGTGGATAGCTGGATTTTGACTGCTGCACAGCCAATTTTTACGATTTTACGATAACTTGGGAACGCGCGCGGGGGGGGGGGGGATACTTGTATGGAATACCCCCTCTCCCCAGATTGCTGTGGGGGGCATTTTCCCCTGATGCCCCCCCCCCACCCTCTCCTGGATCCGCCAGTGCCGATATAAAAGTCATCCGAAATAGCAGAATTGTAGGTGTTTATGACCTGATTAAATCCTGTGAGTATCTAACTGATCGGTAAAACAATGTGGCTGCGGCACGACCTTACATTTTTGGAGGTGGGATCATTAGACTTGACTTAGTGACGTCACCTGAGGAGACCCGAGGTAAACAAATTAACAGGATTTGGGCAATTGATAGGCAAGCAGTTGTACCAAAAATGGCGGCGCAAAATGGCGTCGTTTTCCGCTATTTCCAAAAAACCTAAGGGGGAGGGTATTTGCCCCCACTGGGGGAGGACATCAGGGGAAAATCCCCCCCCCCCCACACACACACAGGAATCTGGGGGGGGGGCATGCATTACAAGAACGCCCCCCCCCCTGCGCGTTCCCTGCACTGAACGTGAAAACAATGATCTTAGGAGAAAACTTTATGAAAACGGAAGTTTTTTCTTCTCTCAAGTGATTTAATTTGAGGTTTTTATGTATTCCTTGCTTCCAATGATAGACAAAACAGCGCACCTGATGCAATTCAAGCAGCCCCGGTGACACGCGCCCTGCTGGAGAGGGAAGGCAGAATCTGCCCCCTCCCCGGATTTTCTCAATAACTTTAAAACTGTGATAGATATCAACCTGAAACTTTCAATACCTTATACTGCCTCAATTCTACGTCTTCTCACGAAATTTAAATGAAGTTAATGTAGCATTTAAGGAGATAATAAAGTTTTAATGACATCATGTCATGCCATTTTTGGTGGAAAAACAATACATGTTTGAAAAATCGTAAATAATAGTTTCAAAGCAAATTGCAAATAAGAAACGTCAAAAGAAAGGAAATGCATTTCTCTTCCGGTCGTCTATCTCGGATTTGCGATTTTTTGGTGTTGTTGACCCCCAAAATAACATTTGTTTTTCGGAAAAATGTCCACAAAATCAATTTATGTAAATTCGAAAAGTGAATTTGTTAAGCTCGAATACCAAAATAAGGTGACCGGCTCAAATCCGCGGAGGGGAAAAAATGGGGGGTACCTTTTTGCCACAAAAAGATGCCCCCAAAAATGGGGGGTTCCTTTTTGCCCCCCAGTGGTTTTCCCTTAAAATAGGCCCTGAACATAAGTACTATCGTCACTATTCGAAGTACCTCGCGCTGCAGCGCCCTGCACTAACATTCCGTCATTGATCTGCACTCTGCAGTAACAGACTTGATGCAGAGTCTCGGCACCCTGCACGATTCAAACAGCTGCCAGCATTCAGCAAACAGCAGCATTCCTGTTGAATTTCTCCACAGCATTACGGAAACAATGCCCTCTTCCATCCT
The DNA here is from genome assembly GCA_036785665.1 of Chirona hameri. Lineage (NCBI taxonomy): Eukaryota > Metazoa > Arthropoda > Thecostraca > Balanomorpha > Balanidae > Chirona > Chirona hameri. The sequence goes on from JAXIVJ010020309.1 coordinate 5,340, forward strand.
GCTTTTAGCCGGGATCGGCAGCAACAATTACGACCGGATCCGTCAGAATTCCTTCGCATAAGTCCTCCTTTTATCAGTGACCACTCCTGGCTCTCCTGGTCCTGTAGGAGCACGTTGAGCATGTCTCGGCCAGCCAGGCAGGGAGCGCGGCGGACACCACCCGGCCCCGTCTGTCGTCTCACCTCTGCCTGCCTCTCCACCGCCTGCCCGCACACCGAGCCGCTCACAACCTGCCGAGTCACCCGAATAAATAGTCCATTTTGATAGATGCCGAAGAATGATTGGGCGATTAGAGATCGTTAGCTCCATCTCAAGGATGCTTCAATTAATTGTTCGCACCTTCATCTTTCACTCGTTAATTTGCGGCCGGCATCGGATTTTAATTTAAATCACGTCTGGCAGCGGCGGTGGTCGGCCGCGCCACAATGGCCGCTGTGAAATGGAGGCCGGACACGGCCAAATCGGACCGACCGCAGAGCATTGTTCCGGCGTGAAGGGAAAACCGCCACTGGCAGCCTCTGGACGGTCGGACGGTCGACTCGGATGGCCTCTAAACGGCCACGACACGCCGCATCACCGTCACGATGGACGAGCTGGCCGCCGAGGCAGAGGCTGGGCGGGGAGGCGGGCAGAGCAGAGGCTGGGCGGGGAGGCGGGCAGAGCAGAGGCTGGGCGGAAAGGCGGGCAGAGCAGAGGCTGGGCGGGGAGGCGGGCAGAGCAGAGGCTGGGCGGGGAGGCGGGCAGAGCAGAGGCTGGGCGGGGAGGCGGGCAGAGCAGAGGCTGGGCGGGGAGGCGGGCAGAGCAGAGGCTGGGCGGGGAGGCGGGCAGAGGCAGAGGCTGGGCGGGGAGGCGGGCAGAGCAGAGGCTGGGCGGGGAGGCGGGCAGAGCAGAGGCTGGGAGGGGAGGCGGGCAGAGCAGAGGCTGGGCGGGGAGGCGGGCAGAGCAGAGGATGGGCGGGGAGGCGGGCAGAGGCAGAGGCTGAGCGGGGAGGCGGGCAGAGCAGAGGCTGGGCGGGGAGGCGGGCAGAGCAGAGGCTGGGTGGGGAGGCGGGCAGAGCAGAGGCTGGGCGGGGAGGCGGGCAGAGGCAGAGGAGGACGGACGACAGGTGCCGACCAGACCGTGCCAAGGCGTGGGAACCGCAGAGCGGCACCGGCCCGGCACCGGCCCGGCACCGGACCGGCACGGGGGAGTGGTTAGCCGTGACAGGGCTCGTCAGCCGCGCCGGAGCCCCCGGCTGCGGACTGTTCAGACGTGTCAGAGACTGCGGCAGCTAGGAACGCAGCCAGTGATGCAATGCGACCACGCATGCCTTATCAGATGCACATTACATGCTAGATCAAACGATTTGGATGATGAATTAACTGAACTATAAGGTGAAGAAATATAAAACTTGGCTGAAAACCGCACCATAAGTAGTACAGCTGACCTCAGTAGGAACATTGAGGAAGCTTTTCTGTAAGGGTTGGCAAAAATTGAAGACAGGTGCTTCGACATTTAAGAGGCCTCTACAACTGACCCAACATGGTCTTAATGTGTACCTTAGTGTTCCTGTGCTATACCAATCGTGCAACACTGCCTAGTAAGGCGCTACTGTCAGCTTATCGCGGGAAAATGTCCTCGTAAACGCCTGCCACTCAGACGTGAATGAGTTAGCAGTACAGGATTTTACGCCGATGCACAATGTCACCCTGAACCAACTTAATAGCCGTACATTTTGTCAGACGTCAACCAGCGTAGCGCAAGGCCCTCTGCAGGTGTCATAAATGTCACCCACTTTGAAATCCGCCCCAATTACTCAAATAATGAATTGCACGATGTGGACTTGCGAACAGAGTTTGGGACACCGTCATCCTGTTGAAAGACAGTACCAAAAACATAGCATTATAGTGTACAATTTTTACTGTTTCTTTACTTCAACCAGTCATATATGCACTTCAATGCGTTTTAGCTCCTTCTCGTCATTATATCATCTGCAGATGATTTGAGATACACACAGATTGAAGTGCTAATTTTGGAACAGAGTACGAAGGGAAATACCTAGGCTGCGCTGATTTATCGCCAATGCATTCACCAATGTTGATGTATCCAATGCACCTAAAATATAACATTCGATGCACCTCAGAACGCATAATCATTGACTGCAAATGCTATCTTCTTCCATTGACGATTGCGAGTTCTCGTTTGTTCATGTATTTGCCTCTACCAATTACACTCCGGTGTCTGAGCCGAATACAACATCAGTGACCAAATATCCCTCATGTTTTTATTTTTGTCAAAAGGAAATAGTGACCTTTTCCCATTCAAATGGAGATATCACTTGAAATCGTCAGACGAGACCAAAATATATTGTAAATTTATTACATTTTGCGTATAAACATTCCTGTCGAAAAATATTTCAAATCAAAGTTGATAAGCGTTCCACACTGTTAACGACCGGTACTCTCAAGTACTTGGTAACGAATTTCGGTGTTCACCAAAATCCGGTATTGCTTTTTTACGAAATGGTATGGAAAATATGCCTTCCACTCTGTTTATCGTGATTATGTGCCCTACTGCCCTTAAAAATCAACAAACATTGAATACAAAGGCAACCAAATTAGCAGTTAACTTACGCACCCAACGACGGCTTGGTTAGTGGTTGCGACCATAAATTTGTGAAAATTGGTTCATGTATTTTCAATATTAGGAGTTTTGTTTTATTTTATCTCTGGCTGTATATAACACTATGCTTAATCTTATCATTAAAAATAAACATTAAACAAAATCATCATGAAACAATGCAAAAATGACAATGAAATCGGAAATTCACTTATACACCCAACGGCGACCTATTTAGTGTCGGCGATTTGTTTCATTGACCAATCAGGGACGTTGTCACGTTTCTTGGCGCACTTACTTAATTTCTGGCCCTATGACTTGTTTACAAATCAACATTCAAACCAGAGATAATGGACCATACTGTTCGACACCTGTTAAATATTACCGATTGTTACCGATTTGTACTGATTGTTTACCTGTTACCGATTTAATACAGCGACACCTACTGTTTGATAAGTACATATTTTTAATTCCCCATAATTTCCCATCATTTTAATTTTAGAAATATACAAAGTTGTTATTTCACCTTTAAATTGAGATGCGATCAATTTGATACCATACATGTGTAATACAATAATGCAGATAAATAAATCGAAAGGTCATTATTTTCCTTCAAAAACGGAGTTGTATTCGAATCGTTTGTTTGTCACTGATTGTATGTCTACTGTCTACACTCTACAGACAATCTACATGGCTTCATAAAAGTATCTTGTATGACTACGGTGGATCAACGACATCACTGACTCACTGACTCAGTCATGTCAAGCTTCTTAGACCAGCGAGAATAAAGTTGTTTTTTATAGGTACTCGATTGCAGTTTGCCCTCCAAAATATTGGTCATGTTATTCATTTGTTATTCATGCGGATAATTTGCTCGCTGCGAGTGGGAAACACTACACTGAGAGACGCGAAATACTCTAGAGAGTTCTCAGAGACCATACAGGTGTCGGTCTTGTCTCTACAGAGAGACACAGGTTTGGAGAGGATTTGACACGGAATTTTGGTCTCAGGTTCTCAGAGTCAAGCCAAATTATCTCCGCTGTGCGTATACGCACACGCCGTTACGCGAATAAAAGTCGCGGCGCCGGCCGGGATTGAACTGGCAACCTTTCACATGATAAGCGATCACTCTTCAGAGTCAATCCAAATTATCTCCGCTGTGCGTATACGCACACGCAGTTACGCGAATAAAAGTCTCGGCAAAGGTCGAGATTGAACCGCACATGATAAGCCCCGCACATGATAAGCGAGCACTCTACCAATCAGCTGCGGCGGCTTGTACCAGAGTAGGCAAGAAGACGGTACCAACCAAGCCAAATGCTGGGTGAGGTTGATACTTACCGAACTTTCGTGTAAGCATATTGTTTGGTTAACAAATGATGGTATGAAAGTAATATTTACAATTTACAAATCAAAACAATCGAAAAATAATAGTTATTAGAAGACTTGTGCCTGTATCCCCGAAGTTGGATCTGGGATCCCAGTGGATCCCCGCGGCATAAAATGCAGGAAGATCTTGGATCTCAGTGGATCCCTCTGCGTAAAATGTATTCAGATCTAGGATCCTCCTGGATCCCTCGGCGTAAAATGCTTCAGGATCCGGGATCTCAGTGGATCTATAATTTAAACGAGCCTCATATCTTGAAACATGCAGAAACTGACATCAAAATACGTGGTCTCTATTTTGCGTATGTAATATGCACTATGTAGATAATTAGTACCTGTAAATTACCTTTGTACCTATTAGCAAACAGAGATTGTAATTAATTCTCCCATATGATAAAATTAGCAAGAAGTAGGTACCTACCGGCGTGCCTGGATCTCGAAGTTGGATCTGGGATTCCAGTGGATCTCTCGGCATAAAATATGTCAGGATCTGGAATTTGTGTAGATCCCTCGGCTTATTGTGTACCTGGATCTGGTGTCACATGTGGATCCCGGGATCCAGGTACATGTCTAGTTATAGGTATTTATTTGAATACAACTCGGTTCCGTCGTTACGATTATGCCAGCTGCCAGTACTATGGTGACGCCATCTTCATGGAATTAATTCAATTTCAGGAGACTATTTACTGTTCTTAGGAGACCATTCACTTTTGCTGACTGCAGCTGACTGCAAAAACATCCCGCGAGTTCGATCCTCGGTCGGGACAGACTTTTCTTACTAGTTGACTTCCTGATTGTCTCGGAGACATAAAATGGTCAGCTGGAGACATATTTACTCTCAACGACCAACGCCGAGATCATGTAGATTTATCAGGCAAGACCATCCACTGACAGGTCTCGAAACGGAAACCGTGCGGGTTTCTCGGGGAAGAGCATTTAGCAAAAGGTCTAAAAAGTGTTTCTGAGTGTATACGAAGTAAATTTTACCACGCTATGTATCATTGACAACCACAATAAGAAACTCATGTCGTAAATCACAATCAACTGTCAAATTACGTCCTATTTATCCTGCAAAATATTATAAAACATGTGTTATCTTTTCATTTTTGCTTTATATGTTTGTGTACCAAAGGAACAGGGGCATGTCCATTGTCCAGTCATAGGTGCCAGCTCCTAGGTGAAACATTCAGTCAGTTCCTCGGTTAGATCTAACGTGCGACGATTTTCAGTTGGTGCAAATTTGTTAGAAATCAATACTCCATGAAGCACTGTTCCTTCCGTCCTACGATCTGTCATCAATTTAAATTATTGTAAATTACACGTACTAAATTCATGTATACGAGATATATAGGGGAGAGTGTGGAGAACTGGGACAAACAATCAATGCTAACTTGAAAAAAAAATGCTAAAAATTAGTTTAGCGATTTATGAAACTGAAAGAAGTAGCATTCAACAGAACAATCATTTTTCTTAAAACCCTGTTATTTCAGAGCTTCTATTACTAATTACGAGCGAGCGCGAAGCGCTCGCTCGTCTTTCCGTGGTATATGGGAAAAATCTGAATGAGCGGCCCCACACGGCCCGGCCCGTGGCGACGCTTTTGAGAAGTTCATATCTCTGCAACCATACGTCCGATTGACAAGCGGACTTCTTTGCTGAGTAGCCCCATCCAACCTACTCTGTTTGAGACCGGTGCCGACTAATGTGGGTGACTACCACTGCGCGTGG
>JAXIVJ010020310.1:0-10000 GCA_036785665.1 Chirona hameri
CTCGTGTCCCATTTCTTAAAGAAGTTGTGAAAATTGAACAATATGACTGAAATGCGATCTAAAATGATGCATGGGGAGGGCGGGGGGACATTTCCTTTGATGAGTGTGAGATATAGTCATCCATCTGAAAACTTTTGAAGTATCTACAAGTTTACAAACGGTATATCCTACGCTATTCGACATTGGAGAGTATTATTATATTATCTTGATCTTGTTTTTCCATGGGGGTTTTGTTATGGCCTGCAAAATTACAGAAGATGTGGGGAACATACGACCGACCATTATGTTCATTGATTTCGATTTGTCGGTCGCCCTTTCTCACGTTTTATCAAATCGAAGATACTGACACATGGCTACCATGTTTTCACATGACAGGTACATACCTACCTACATATTGTATTAGAGCAAATCAGCTTTTTATTGTAGCTTGCACAGTCACTAAGCTTATATGGGATAAACATGCTGCCGACTATATTGGCTTTGCCATGATTTGTATGTTGGGTGAATCTCTCTGGCATGCGCTAACTACCTACACATATTTGTAGGTAGGTACTATTAAGAAGGATGCCATTTTTTACCAAAATGCACATTTGACGTCGAAGTGAACTTGTGGGCCTATCGAAGCGGCGAAAGTCGGCGAAGTGAACCTATCTCATTTACCGACCCTAAAATCTCCTCTGATCTGTATCGATCTTAGGGAGTCGCCAGTCGGAGGTTGGGGGAGTCAAGTTGCCCCATGCTTATCCCGTGGCCGTACGGCGGTGCCTATGCTGCCGACTCCCATACTAGAGAGAAAGCTGAACATACCTACTGATTGGCGGCGGGTCAGAAGGAGCGCGCGCATCTCCTGCGTCCCACTGTCCGCGCGGCGGGCGGTCACAAAAACGCCTCCGCGCCACGGCTTAGCGCTCCCGTCTCCACCTTACTTTAGAGGCTCAGAGGGGCTTAAAGCCTCCGCGCCTATCCGATGGATGCACCGTCAACTGTATGGACCAGGCCAGTGAAATTGGCAAGGATCTCTTTGAGATGCGGAGCGTCGGAAGTTATAAGGGACCTTTTAACACGCGCCCTGGAGGGCCTCTGATTATTACACGCCCTGGAGGGGGGGGGGGCGGATTTCTCCCGCCCCCTATGATCTCGAAAACCACGCAACGTAGCGACAAGCGGCAAACGACGTTGGATAGCTCGAGCCAAGCTCTTTCGAAAATATTTCGTTTTTTTAAGGACAATATTGAAGGGACCAGAGGTCATCAAGGGTTAGATTTTCAAGTTTCAAGACTTCGGTTAGAACACTCCCAAATATCTCGGGAACTATGATAGTTAGCAGCAAACGGAAAAAAGCAATCGCAAGTCATTAAAAAATGCAATCGACATTGATGTCCTCAGATTTGAGCTCAGGTCAATAGTTTAGGCTCCAGAGGTCACCGAATGTCAAAAAGGTGATTTTTTTTAAAAACTGTTTTCCCCAAATAACCTTTTACCTAATAAAGATAAAGCAATAATGTTTACGCCATCGCGTGTGTCTTGTCAAGGCGCTTCGAATCATATTCATGGTGACCGGGTTAGGTTAACTGAAAAATTTGACCTCAGGTCAAGGTCAAGTGGTGACCCAAGTTGGTTATGTTGCATATTGGGAGACGTGTCTCGACGAGACAAACATATTGGTACCGTTTTCTCTTCTCTATCTTCATTATGTCGATAGTTATTGATAAAACCGTGTTGGCGGTCGCAAAATTGACCTGACCTTAGGTCACTGATATTAGAAATCCGAAAGAAAACAAATTGTTGGTATCTATGACCTTATGAAGTCCTGCAAGATTGAAACCGATCGGCGTAAAACTGTGGCTGTGGTACTACTGCAAACGTTTTGGAGTTGAGGTCATCACGTGACCTGGTCTGGTGACCTGACCTGAGATGACCTGAGGCCAAGAATTTTATATAATGCGGAAAGTTAATTTCTTAACAGGTATACAAAAAACTGCGGCGCTGCGCGCCGCCGTTTTTGCGCTATCCTCGAAAAACCGGAGGGGTGGGCGGATTTCGCCCCCCCTCCAGGGCGCGTATTAATTCCACAATTATTATCACAATAGCACAGATGTGCAACGGCCCAGCCCAAGCAAACAGCGGAAAACGAACTGTGTTTTCATGGTCACAAACATCGTCAGTCTTCAGTGACGTCAAATTCTCAAACCTGTTCGAGTTCAACGAATGCATCTTTTTGGTTGCAATAGTTGGGTTTAGTAATAACTAATATGTCTCTAGAATATTATATATGTATAAACCTTGAGTAAGTGTATATACGCCGAAGGCCAGCGTTCATCGTACACATTTTTTCGTTTCAGATTTATAAATACCGGACAGCGGCTACTAGGTACCGACTGAATCACCACCGTGTCAAATGCGGGACACCTCTTCACCTTCATTCGGCTCAACGCAAATCCGGCAAAGAACAGAATACCATGCTCCAATTCGTTTCCTAAAGCGGGATCTGATGAGACCTTTCTGCAGGCGATGGCGGCGGTGCTCGTCGCAGATGGTGCTCGGCGCACCTCTGCTGCTGGTGGTGTGTCTGACAGCAGGCCGAACTGCTCGCAACTCCTCTCTTTCCGCCAACCCGTGCGCCGACAACCTGCTGGATCGGCGGCTGCCCGGCCGACCGTGCCCCCGGGAGCCGATCGACGCCGTCTACACCTGGGTGAACGGCTCCGACCCGGAGTTCCAGCGCCAGCTGAACGACACACTGGTCCGGCTGGGGCGGCCGCCGGTCGGCGGAGCCGTGAACGCCAGCCGCTTCGCCGATAACGATGAGCTGCGCTTCTCGCTGCGCTCGCTCCAGCACCACGCGCCCTGGGTGCGCCACGTGTACCTCGTCACCAACGGACAGGTGCCCCGCTGGCTGGACCTGGAGACCCCGCGGATCACCCTCGTCACGCACGAGGAGATCTTCCCGAACAAGTCGCACCTGCCCACTTTCTCCAGCCCGGCGATTGAGATGCAGCTGCATCACATACCCGGACTCTCCGAACACTTCCTCTACTTCAACGACGACGTGTTCCTTGGCCAACCAGAATTTCCGGAGGACTTCATCTCCGCCAAAGGCGGAGGCCACGTCGCGGCGGCGCCTTCACCAAAACGGACGCCCACTCCCGCAGCCTAGCGCAGGTGGACCGCCTCTTCACGCAGCGGTACGGCGCCGCCAAGCGCCGGGCCGCCGCGCACGTGCTGTTCCTCTTCAAACGCTCCATCATAGCCGAGCTGCAGGCCACCTTTCCCGCCCAGTTTGAGCGCACATCCGCTGCGCACGTGCGGACAAATGACTTCATGCAGACGGGGTTCACGTACTACTACTACCTTAAGTCGGAGCGGCTGTGTGTGTACTGTCGGGCCACTCTCACGTAATTTGTATGAAAACTTTACTATGCTGCCACGTTGCTTAGTAAAGCGGCACGCTGTACGTATTTTTCCAGGCCGCTGTCATGAATGCGTACGTAAGAAATCTTCTTCACTCTTGCTACTATTCGCGAAGTTTTATTTCATTAATGGGTACATGGGCATATTTTATCCCATGAATGTGACATTTAATTTCACGTAAATCAAATTACAATGCATGTCAAAACTAAAAAGTAGCGTTGCGCCTGAGATCCAGATGTGCATGTCCCCGTGTCCTCTGGGCCTGGTCTATTCCAGTCTGATGTGATGTGCTTTACACGCCGGCAAATCCCCTGGCCCCATGGATAGGAGATGTATATGAATCGTCCTAACGATTACCGTTCGGTGAAATCCCTCTGTTTTTTTTCTGCCATTTAGCTGCGAGCATCCGTCTTTTAGGTGGCGCTAGTTCGTGTGGCTAACCTGCTGTCATTCTTTCCAGAGTAACCAGTCTTCACACGTGCCCGAGTCTGCAGCGATGCGTCTGTACGCGGTCATTCTGATGGTGGTGCTGGTCCTCCTCCTCGGCGCCATAACCGGCGAGGCCGGCAGCGGACACCGCAACCACGACCACCGCGGCCAGACCACCACGGACATGACCACCACGGCCATAAGCACCACGGCGGCCACAAGCACGGCTACGGGCGCTAATGTTCCGCCCCTAGTGTCCCCCGTCCATGCAGCATGTACCATCCGGCCTCTCGGTGAAGCCGAGTCAGTCGTGCGCTGTAACTTTATATTTTCGACTACCACCAGCGTATAATTGACAACTTTCAGGAAAGTGAAGCATTCATTTTAATACAATGTACGGGGATGAGCTTCTGATGTTTGCTGCATGTATTAAGGCATCCTATATATTTCACGCCTCTCTAATTCCATAGTTACGGCAAAACCGTGCGTTATCGGAAACGTTCAAATATTTGTATTTGACCTGACCCGTGACGTCGGTGCGATCGTCCAATTGGTTCCGAAGATACAAGGGGGGGGGGCAAAAAGCCCCAGTGAGTCGTGTCACAAAAAAATATCCCAGTGACTGCTGGGCTAAACGCCCCCACCCCCCTCCCCAGTCAATAGCGGGTTAAGATCCACTGATTACCAAGAGCTAGTTGACTACCACAACTAATTATTCAGCATGATATTTTATCATCAATATGGTGCTCAATACCGAACGGATGGGAAGCCTTCCGTCAAATAGGGGGAAAATCTACATATAAGCGGCCCGACCGTAGCTACGGTTTTCAGAGGCTTATTTCTTAGCAAATAATAGTTTCATATGGTTGAAAATTTGCGCACATAAATATTTAAGTCGTAAAAATATTGTATTAAATTTCCGAAATTCTGTGATATCGAGTTTAGAAGCGGCGCTCGCTGACACAGCACTGCTTTGTATGTTTGTTTATTTGCGCAAATGGTCGACGGGAAACCCCAATGATGGACGAAGTCGAAATGCAAAATTACCTAAAGCTACAAGACATTAGACAAATAAATGTTAAAATATACCAAATACACCATAAACATAAAATATGACATGAACGAAACATCCAGCACACAGCACAAAATCAGTTACAACGATACGACGTACAACCTCACTTTGGTGCGGAACTGATGGTACGTATCGGCAAAGAGATCAGCATTGGGACAAGTTCCTATAAAGCGGTTAAGTTGCCTAGGCAGTTTGGAGAACACTCCCTCTTTGACCGTATTTACCCTGGCGTAGGGCACATTAAACAATGTGAGTGTCAGCTGCCTGGTAGTATGACTCGGTACATTGACGAAAAATGACTGCAATAAAAATGACTATGATATTTGACCCTTAAAAGCGTTTTCTCTATGGTGGTGGTTGCGATAACGACACGTCGGCCTCGGCTGAACCGACCGGTCACGTGACCGCCTGCAGTCGGCAAAGGATGGTTACCGGGAAAGCCTTCCCTGGCATGTCCTGTTTCATTAACTCAAAACAAAGACTTAAGGTTGTAACGCTTAAACACAGTCCGCTCGGTCTCTGACCCAATAAGGTCGTTTTACTGGTGTGAGCTATTGCAGTCACCAGCCCATGGTGTTAACGTAGAGTGCGCTACTGCAATCTCCAGCGCATGGTGCTACTCGTCTCAGACTGGATAGTGATTACTCTGATTGAATCGATTGGAATCGTTCAATCAAAGTCACTTGAATCAAAGAAGAATATATTCACCACCGGATTGTTTGATTTATGAATCATGATTGAGACAAAACCCGCATAGAAACAAGGCTCATTGAATCAAAAAGGCTGTGCAATATTATTTGAATGGTGTCAAACGTGATTGGATCAAAACAAGTTTTGATTATTTGAATGGGGAAGAATCATTTCTCAAAATGGTTATCCATGAATCAAACGGTGACTGAATCATTCATATTCCAACATAAATAGTGATTGAATACTTCGAGGAAAAAAAAGTTGAATCAATAACCAGTCCGAGACTCGTGTGCGCTACTGCAGTCTCCAGCCAGTGATGCTACTCTTGTGTGCGCTACTTGCAGTCTCAAGACCGTGGTGGTACTCTGGTGTGCGCTGCAGCAGTCTCCGGCCCGTGGTGCTACTCTTGGGTGTGCTCCTGCAGTCTCCAGCCAGTAATGCTACTTTTGTGTGCGCTCCTGCAGTCTCCAGCCCGTGGTGCTACTCTTGTGTGCGCTACTGCAGTCTCTAGCCCGTGGTGCTACTCTTGTGTGCCCTACTGCAGTCTCCAGCCCGTGGTGCCTACTCTTGTGTGCCCTACTGCAGTCTCCAGCCTGTGATGCTACTCTTGTGTGCGCTACTGCAGTCTCCAGCCGTGGTGCTACTCTTGTGTGCCCTACTGCAGTCTCAGTCCGTGGTGCTACTCTTGTGTGCGCTATTGCAGTCGCCATGCTGTGGTGCTACTGTTGTGTGCGCTACTGCAGTCTACAGCCCGTGGTGCTACTCTTGTGTGCGCTACTGCAGTCTCCAGCCCGTGGTGCTACTCTTGTGTGCGCTACTGCAGTCGCCATGCTGTGGTGCTCGTTGTTGAGAGTTATTGCAGTCTCCATAGTTAGGAGTTAACCCGCATTGACTGGGGGAGGGTTTAACGCCCCCCCCTCTCCCTGAAATTTTTCGCAATAGCTGAAACACTAATAGTTCTATTAACGTGAAACTTCGGATACCTTCTTATAAATCATTGTTACATCTTGTGTGAAATAATGAAGAAATTTTTTCGATTTGTCTTCTAGTTATAGCGAATTTAGTGACGTCACTACACACGAGTTTTACACCAAAATCAGCTCAATTTTGCCAGGCCGTACAAAAGCCACATTTGAAGCAAAATGCAATCTAAAAACTCCAAAAGATACATTGCATCGGTTACAAAATGGCAATCTTAGATTATTGAAAAATTTAGGTTTGATCCCCAAAAGCTCAACACTTTTTTTTGGAAGAAATTATAACCAAATCAAAACTTTCTCAAATATTCCGAAAACAGGAAGACGTGTCAGAGAAAGAGACATAGGCAACTACCATACCAAATTTCAACTGATATCTCCATTTTTGACTGAATTATGACATCTAAAGTATGGGTAACTCATGAGGTCATATTTTGAAATTGCGTTTTTTGGCTTTTATTGACTAGGTACAGGCAAATAAATGCCACCACTGTATTTCAGAGACACATGCCTTTTTTGTTTAGATTTAACAATTTAACATTTTGACCTTCGGTGACCTGAACTTGACCTAAAATTTATATTTACCTCGCGTAAATGAAGCCAGGTGGTAAAATGACTATGACTATCGATTTATACGTGGAAAATGACTCATAAAACATGGGTTGCAAGACTTTCGTAGAGATATTTTGAGCAGTGACCTTTTGTGACCTGACCTTGACCTTGGCCAACAATCTAACTTTAGCTCATGCGGGATATGTATACCTTTAGCAGCACTTTGGTGAAACTGGTCGCAATCGAAGGCTTTGGATGGAAAGTATGGCCCATAAACTCAAATTCGCCGATTTTGACCTTTGACCTGACCGTGACCCCACATTTGACCTCATTTTAACATTTTTTCTTAGCAAGTGTTAGATTCGTCTCATTGAGAGCTTTTGATCATAGCCTTGTGCGTCTCGCTGCAATAATTGGTTCCGAAGATAACCTGAAGGGCGTTTTAACGCCCCCCCTTCCCCGTTAATGGCGTTCTGCTCAGACCCCAGTCAATGCCGGGTAAAGGCAGCCGCACACTACGCATTCGGCGCCCGAAATCACCGCGAAATTGCACCTCGAAAAACCGCGGAGACACCGCGGAATATCGTTCTTGTTCCGGGGGAGTCGGCGCTGTCTGCTCGAGATTTCGCCCCGCCGACCTATAGCATGTCGCAACCTGTGAATCTCTGGTGAAGGCACAGGCGGTAGTTCTGTCCCAAGGTTAACTTAATGATGACCATTTTTCCACGGAGATGTAAGTTTAGACTCACGAAACTTTTACATAATAAATTTCACAGCGACAAGAGCATGCTGTGCAAAATTTGTACCTCTACCTTGTATGGATTCGCCACTGTTGGCCTGATCAATTTTGTTGTCCGCGGTTCCGCGGCGTTCATTCGCGTAAAAAGCTCGTTCGAATCAGCTTTGTTCCGCCCGGTCCGCAGATGGCCGGCAGACGACATTAGTCAGCGATTTTCGACGTTTCGGCTTCGGCTGACGTGAAGGCGGAAACTCGCCAAGATGCGCGGGAAAGTCGCAGCGATATCGCGACTTCTGCGCGCCGAATGGCCTAGTGTGCGCCCGCCTTTAGTGCGCGCTACTGCAGACCCAAGCCCGTAGCCTTATTAAGCGCTACTGCAGTCTCCAGGGTTTGGTGTTACTGCTGTATACGTTACTGCATCCTCCAGGGTAACCACATATGCCTAAACAGTACTTACGTCGGTATGTCATATAGCCGATGACAAATGTTTTCACTATATACAAGACTGGTACTTGGTAGCCTACTGATTTTAAGGCTTGAATGTGAACTCCTCGTATTGAGACAATGCTTTGGGATTTCAGTTTAAATGACGCGACTTTAGGCTACAGATTCTAATTTATCTCCGAAACAAACTTCAAGCACGTAAATACAATTGTTTTGGCCGATGATTGCGCAGAACAATCTAATGATTTAAGAAATTTGTTTACATTAACAAAAAAAATATCCACACATTTCGCTAGACACAATTAACAGCTCGGTTGGCAAATATTCTAGTTTGAGCAAAGAGTACAATTTTCTTGCCGTACATCGCGATGTTCTGGCACCAACAAAATCAGACATTCATGTCAGGACCGGAGTTTGCCATAAGCGAGATGATATCCACTTAACCGTGAAATTTAACAGATTTGGCACAGAATGCTCGGAATATTTGTTCCAATGTTGGTGCAAAAAAATGTAGATCTGTACAGAGTTTATTTGTCACCATTTCCAATTCACATTTGTGCACTTTCACTAAATTTTCGGGGAGTAAAATGGCGAGCTTGAGAATAAGTTAAAAGGTGCATTGGTTGGGCATTGCTAAAAGACATTCCGTTTTAAAACGAGTCCAAACATTTCAGCGTCACCCGGGGCGTGCTAGCGGATTGGTAAACCCTTCCGTAGCAGGCATCTGCACGACGAACTCTCTGCTACAGGGTTCCAGCGCCCGTCCCGAGCTCGGCTTCCAGGGCCAACACCGTACGACTGACTCGGCTTCACCGAGAGGCCGGGTGGTACATGCTGCATGAATGGAGGACACCAGGGGCGGAGCACTAGCGCCCGTAGCCGTGCTTGTGGCCGCCGTGGTGCTTATGGCCGTGGTGGTAGTGTTTGCGGTGTTCGCTGCCGGCCTCGCCGGGGATGGCGCCGAGGAGGAGGACCAGCACCACCATCAGAATGACTGCGTACAGACGCATCGCTGCAGACTCGGGCACGTGTGAAGACTGGTAACTCTGAGAAGAATGACAGCAGGTTAGCCACACGAACTAGCGCCACCTAAAAGACGGATGCTCGCAGCTAAATAGCAAAAAACAGAGGGATTTCACCGAACGGTAATCGTTTTGGGACGATTAATATACATCTCCTGGCCATGGGGCCAGGGGGATTGCCGGCGTGTAAAGCACATCACATCAGACTGGAACAGACCAGGCTCAGCGGACACGGGAGCACACGGACCAGATTGGTCACGTTTGCCCCCAGACACCGAGACACTGAGACACTGAGAACTGTGTCTGCTGGCCCAGCAGACAGTTGGATAAAGCAGCACAGTTGGATAAAGACTTGCAGACAGTATTTCAATATTCTGAATCAAACTATCATAATCACGACATTTCTTCCCGGATGAACAAGTACTGAATCATTGGCGGTAGGCAAGATATTGCGCAACTGAGCTCTGATCAGACCAGTCAAAACTAGACCAGCTGTAGTACCCATAACTAGCATGCCATTGCAGCAAATAGGAAATAACACTACCATTACCAGGAAGGGCCATGTTATCACACAAACACCAAGATATCCGACACTCGGCGAGGTATTCCATATTGACCGGAAAGAAAATAGGGTCACCAATGACATCTAATTATTGAATTTTTT
>JAXIVJ010020311.1:0-11021 GCA_036785665.1 Chirona hameri
GGTCTGGTGACCTGACCTGTGATGAATCAAGGTATATGTTTTACATAATGTGGGCAATTGAAGCTCAAACAGCTGTTCCAAAAACGGCGGCGCTGCGAGTCGCCGTTTTTCCGCTATCCTCGAAAAACCTGAGGGGGTGTGTCTAAACACCTGAGTTTGACAGCTTGACACTAGCTTCAATTAAATTAGGTCAGATGGTAAAATGGCTATCACTGTCGAATTCTACGTCTGCCTGCAGTGGCACCAGTCTAGGCGGTGTGTCCGCTCCAGCTGTCCTGCCCATCTCTGCCTGCAGTGGTGGATCGAAGATTCGGTCATGGCGCCACCACACAGCAGTAATAGGCTTTTTAGGATTCAGTCTTTGACGGGCCCCTTCAACCTTGGTGAGCCCTACCCTAAAAAAGGTTCACGGTAGATACGGATGGGTTCCTTGTTGACAATATTAAGCCCTCTGTGGGTCATAGTAGTCCCTGTAAATGTTGTGATAAGTTTTATAAAGGCTGAAAATGGTCTCTAAGGACAAGATTGGACCTCTTCTTGCCAGAATGGACCGTTTTATAGACTCGGCTATGGGCTCTTTCGAGGCTCAAGGGAGGAATCACGGTCCTATGGCCCCTCCCCCTGGACCCGCCACTGTTTGGGGGTCTGTGTGTCTGTCTGTGTGTGTTAAATCTGAGCCTTGTTCACGACGCCTGCTGACGGGCTGACTGCTGCTGCCTACTGCTGTCAAAAGGTATCGACCAATCAGCGTGGACCAGTGGGGGAGGGGGGAGGGGATGTGGAAGGGGTACGATGTATGACGTCATACCTCTGCTGCCTCCTGCTGTCGCTGCTGCCGGAAAATCGCGTCAGCCGGGCAGCAGATAACACAAACTGGCGCACGCGGCAATTTCCAAACGCGAAGCGTCGATGAACAACCAACGATCTCCAAGCGAAAAGCTTGAAGAAGCCAAGATGGATATGGAGCAAGTCTGCGATCATTTTAGTCTACTGTTTATGTTGGTATTAGGTACCATAAGCTCTGCTACTTACCTAGCTGTAGGAACAAATTTATCGTAGCAAGTACGCCAGATACGTATCGTGAATCGAAAGCATTTGTGTTCAAGTAGTAATCGCCGGCGATGACGTAGGCCGGTGCTGACGTGTTGGGCAGCCTTGGTCAGCCTTGGGCAGCCCGTCAGCAGGAGCTCGTGATCAGGGTTCTGGCTCACCGCGGCGTGGCGCGAGACGGCTCACCCATCATGTCTCACCTGCCGTCTCGAACCGACCGGCCGAGAGGCGAGGAGAGGGGACGGGGAGGGAGGGGAGGTGCCTGACTCGGCCGCGTGCCAAGCTCACCGCTCCAACGCCGCCGCCAATGAGTCGGAAAACAATCTCCAGTCACGCCAGCCGCAGGGTCGGCACCCTGAGACGGAATGTGGAGTATATAATGTGATATGTGAAGTGTGGAATGTGGAGTGTGAGGCGTGAAGTGTATAATGTATGATGTGGAATGTGGGGTGCGGGGTGTGAAGTTTGGAATATGGGGAGGTGGAATGTGGAATGTTGACGCGGGAGGAAGAGGTGGGTGTAGGTAGTCTTTACGGGGGTGTGGTGGTTGAGGTATGACTAGCGTGTGGTGTGCTGGGAGGCGAGACACGGGCTGGGAGGCGAGACACGGTCTGGGAGGCGAGACACGGGCTGGGAGGCGAGACACGGTCTGGGAGGCGAGACACGGTCTGGGAGGCGAGACACGGGTACCCAGAGGCGAGACACGGGCTGGGAGGCGAGACAATTGTATCCGTGAATCGAACAGTGATTGAATCATTCAGATTTCAAAATGAATCATGATTGAATCGTTCAAAAAAAGTTGAATCAATAACCAGTCTGCTCTGGTGGCCTCAATATTGACCTTAACCAAAAAATGTTGAAATAGTTTCAAAGTGATTTTTGATGAGCTTTCGAACCGTGTTTTCGGTTTTTAAAATTTGAGCACAAAAAGATGAGGAAGTGAGATGAGATGAGACTAAGATGAAAAGTGAGAAGATCGAGAGAAAAAAAATGGTTTCGCTCCCCCCCCCCCCCCCCCCCCCACACACACACACACACACACACTTTAAGATCGTGCTTGGGCCCCTGCATACCAGGAAAAATCGAATTAGACATAAAACATTGTATTTATATGGAACGAAACCGCTATTCATGGTGTGGAAATCGAATGAGAATAACCTTGTTTTCTATGCTATATGGCTGGACCTGAGTTCCGCCTCCTCAACTGATTTGGAGAAACTACGCCCTGGGGCATTCCACGACCAAACGACCAGTGCCTGACACCCGACCATTTTTGATTTTGGATCAAAATGGGTGTATAGGGTAATCTTATGCGTAGAAAACGACTGTCCCAATCCTAGACCTTTCAGGTCAAGTGCTTTAAGTAATCGCCTCAGTCATGTTTATAAGTTCCCTGAGCAAGGTTTAATTTGATGCGCTGTAACTCGTACACGATTGATTGCAGTTCCAAACAACTGTATATTGTTAAAATGACAAAGATGTGACAAATATTTTGACTATCTCATTTTTTCAATTTTTTTATTTTGCGACTCCATGATTTTGTGATCTATTTTTGGGTATTCTTTGGTTACCCCTGGACCCTGAAAGTCGAAAATATTTTGACTTCAAAAACATCTATGTTCAATTAGCCTTCAGCATAAAAAATGGATGTGGTTCTTCTTATAAATATTTTATTTATAATTTCAAAGATTATAATTGCATGATAATTTGGAGCAGATTCTGCCCCCTGTCCTAAATATACATCCTAGAGACTCGAGGTTAGTCGCACGATTCGCCGTGGTTTTAACCAGGGGGGGGGGGGTTGTCATCCCTTCAGCGGCCATAGGCTCTGTGAACCTCGATGATGTCACAACCTTTGGCCAATGGGATGGCGCCACGTAGGGCTGTGACGGCTGCGGCAATTCAAGCGCACGGTACGGCTGCTCACGCAGAGAAGACTTCGTTGGCTGCGTTAAAAAATGTGATTGCAAGATGGCAGTTTGTGCTTGTCTGACAGTTGTCTTGTCTGATAATTAATGACAGCTTATTGTATTTTTTTGCATTGACAATAATGCCGAAATGTGCTGTGGCGCGGTACACTTCAAGCACCAAGAAGCACTGTTCCGTGTCATTTTTTAAGTATCCTGAAGACCAGAAGACTAGGGGCAGAGTGGATTCGAGTTTGTGCCAGAGAAGAATACTGTAAATTTAAACATGCAGCCGTTTGTGAAAATCATTTTAAAGAGAGTGACTTTACACAAACTTGCCTGCTAAAGCGAGCCATGGGTATATCCCGTAGGATGTTCCTCGTTGACGGAGCGAGTCCACTATGAAGTTTTCCTCGAGGTAAGTTACATTCTTATATTTAAGTGTTTATAAAATTATGAGCATTATATAGTGGAAACAATACTAGCAATAGGAAATATATTTACAGTCGAGGTCAGGAATATATCGCAGAATAACTCGCGACACAATGTATGTTCACTCAATGTTGCACTTTCCAATAACAGGCACCAAATAGGCGTTTAATTGCATCAGCGTATGACATAAGGTTTGGTCACGCACTTCAATGCCGAACCTCATACACACATTGTCGTTGTCACATTGTCACCAGCATCATCATTGTATTTACTTTCACTGTCTTATTGTTGCATACGTCAACCTAACATTTACTTATGTGCCAATAAGCCTAATGTAACATAGCAAACGTTGATCATTACCTCCACTCATTAATAACCTGAGTCAAATTACATGTAATTTTTATCCTTTTCAGGGGGGAGGGGGGATGATTTATTCATTTCCGAGAGTTTTCATGTAATTAGGTCCTGGAATACCTACCGATCTGCAGCAGCTGTACATACCTGCAGCTTATATTGTGCCGCAGCACATCACTTCAATGAGGGAAATCTACCCTGCCGCTGCTGCCCTGTAGCTATAAAATATATTTTTGGATCAGGGGCGGCGCCACGGGGGGGGGGGGAAGAAGGGGCAGTCGTTCCCTTGTCCGGCAGGGGGGGCAAACATATTGTCCCCCTATCATTTAACCCTCGCCCCGGTGGGGGGTCATTTTGACCCCCACCCCTGAGGTTTTACGGGAATAGCGGGAAAACGGCGGCTGGCAGCGCCGCCAAATTTGGTACAGCTATTTGGGCATCACTTTCACATCCACATTTTGTGAAAGTTTTGACGTCAGGTAATCTCTGTTCAGGTCACCAGGTCACCTCAAGTGACCTTACCTCCCAAAATGTGTGTGATCGTGCCTAAGCCACAGTGTTTGTCCGAGAGATGTGAAACTTGCAGGATTTCATAAGATCATAAGTACCTACAATTCGTTTATCTCGGATTTGTTGTATCGGTGATATATGGTCAGGCCAATTTCCTGACTTCCCATTATAAGTGAATGGGAAAATATACAAATGCTTCCTATTCAGAGAATATGCGTTGGATGTGGCTAATTCTTTCAGAATCGTGTTATCTTAGCTCATTCTTCATAACCCAGGTGCAATTGCTGCTCAGTCTGAGGTCATCTGCGGTCATCAGCATTTTTTTGTGAATAACTCTTGATAGAATAAAGATAGAAACGTGCAGATGACACCACTGTATTGGTCTCGTCGAATCACGTCGCCCCATAGGCAACATGACCCACCTGTGTCACTAAATGACACTCACTAAAACTAAATGACATTGATACCTTGTCCTAATTACTCTTTCCCTTTTAGCTATACCCTATATACCCTTCCCTTTTACCCTTACCGTTTCCTAATTAATTGTCTCACACCTTCCTTGGAAGTTGACGTTTTCATGAAACCTGGTCAAGCTCTGATTGACAATTTCTGGCACCTACCATGACTTAAGCTTTTCACTTATTTCTATCCACACTTACTCAGATGCAATCCCTGGGTTTCTTTGGCACCCATCAGAAAATACCTTCTGCCGCCACTGCCTAAGGGTGCCTTCATTTCCAGAGTACTCATTTTCAAAGTTAAGAACTACTCGTTTTACCCGGAGGTAAAACCCCATGACCATGACCATGACCCCATGACTACAGTTTGGTCTTGCCGGGCAACAATCACTTCGTAATACATTATTGCACGGCATAAATTATTGCATTATTGCACTTCTGTTTATCATCTTGGTGACATCAAACGAGTAACGTTTCTGGTGCATATTTCAGGTGGAGGACACGGGCCAGATGGATGCAGCCATGTGCCAGGCAGAAGTTGAAGAGTCACATGCTATAACGGCAGGTCCTCTTCCAGTTCACCCTGGTCCTGCGAGCTCAAACGCAGGGCAACCGGCGATTTCAACAGCAGATAACAGGACCTGGCACAACCTCCAGATCGAGTTTCTGACATTTGTAGCCGACTATGTCGCCTACAAATACCGAGACATTGATCCGACCCTAGGCCACCCAGCCTCTGAACTGCAAACGACCTCACGGGTTCCAGATGCATGGGTGCATGTTGTAAACAGGGGTGCCTTGTTTTTTTTCCATCCGAGCGCTGGATGGCCATGGTGGAAACATTCGAAGTTGTGTTCAGTGCTGTGATGGGATGCAGCGCAGACTGTCAGACGGGCTGATCGTAAGACAGCTGATAACAGCTCTTCTGCACCAGGAACCGAACTTAAACGTGAAGATGGCCAGGAAGCTGGTAAAAACACGCCTTTTCATTAGGTTGAAATGCCTCAACAAGGATAAACTATAAAACGCTTCGATACGGCTCAGTCAAAATCAGTTAAAATGCCATTGTCGCAGCACACGGCAGTGATGCCAAATCTCAGAAATCCGTCTGCAGTTGCACTGTGACTGGATGGCAAGATCTTGTGGTGGAACTGCTGGTGATATGTGTACGGTGATGGGAGGACTCAGTCTTGTGATGCCACTGCTGGTGATATTGGTGCGGTGAAATGCCAAGTTGGATGATGATTGGGTGAACGCTCCTCGGCTTTTACGTTTTCTGACAAATATTTGTCGATCATACATTCGCTATCTGTGCAATGTTATGGCTCGTTGCAAAGAACGTGTGTGCGCACGCACGCACACGGCATCCTTAACCCTATTTGTAACAGGCTCCTGGCTACCCCTATTTGTAACAGGGGGGCGGATTCCGCCCCCCGGAGATCTCGAGAACTACCCGTCCGATGTTCAAAAATGAAACGGCGTTTGGTTCCCCTCAACACGATCTACATTTCTAAAAAATAAAAAAAATATAATTTATTGATAGGGGAGCAACAAGGGGCAAAAACCACAAATTTTAGTGGTATTTTTGATCCCACATAGCTTTCATGTTTATCGACCGATTTTAACACAATTAATACGAATCGATAGAGATTGAATTGGAAATTGATATATGACAGTGGCGTTTGAAAATTCAAAAATCATAGGCGTGTGCAGGTCACTCAATATGGGGGTGAAGTAAATGCGTAATAAAACAATTTTTTGATGTGTTTTTTAAGAAATTAAATGGTATGTGACTGTGACATTAGGCAAAACAGTTAAAAATCATATTTTTTTTGCCATAGGCGGTACCAGGTTAGTGAAAAAGGGGGGGTAAAATTGGAAGAAAAAAATATTAACCGCAGACCAGTTGCTACCCAGCACTATAAATATGTTGCTGATCGTAGATAGTTCCTTTTTGCATGTTGTACTTCATAATAGGCGTATCCAGGATCCAAACTGGGGCGGCTCAATACCTTTTGATAAGTATATTATCCGCTATTATGATACTAACTAGTCAACAGTGACTATTTCACTTACAACTTCAATTAACATTGCTTACCCCCCTTTTACCCTACCTGGACTCGCCTATTATCTTATAATCGTTCGTAGAGTAGTCTGTGGTGCGTGTTTCATCCGAAAACTACAGTATGTTATGTCATTGTACGCCCATGCCTCTTAGTTTCCTTGCAATAATATGACCCCCTTTCTTCCATTCCTGAGCGCACCTCTGCAAAAAATGACTTTATTCCCTTTCCTGGCCTCATATGTGCATATATAATTATAAGCTAACCGTCTATTGCGCCGTTATCGCTGGCATATCGTCATCACCAAGCCAGTCACCCCCTTCTCATGTGCCTGAACACGCTCCTGAAACTCTATATGTAATAAATTATGCAAATAATGGAAGCAGAAGCTATCTTTTACATCTTGATAACTATAAATGCCCCTTACATTGCTCTATTTGCTTCCCGCCAAGCATTGAATATTTCCTGGAAACCCCCCTTTTCAAGCCCCTGAAACCGCCTCTGCCATGAAATTTTAATTATATTTAATTAACATCAACTAATTTGCACTTGTTGCAATCACCGTGAACCGATGTAACTCCTTCATCCTTGAGGCAGTTACGAAGAAACCGTGAAGATCGCATTTCCGTATTATCGCCAAATATCGCCTCCGAACCCACCCAAAACTGTACCCTGGAGCCGCCTCTGTTCGGGTTAAGAACTCAAAATTTTGACTCCAAATGCGGTATTCAATTCTATGAAAAGTCCCAAAATTTCATGGGCCTGCTCTCAGCCGTTCTGGAGATATCTGCGAAAAACATGAGGGGGGGGGGCGGAATCCGCCCCCCCCCCTGTTACAAATAGGGTTAAGCACTGATTATTACCATCGGCTCTTAGACTCCTCCCCAAACTGCTGGTATTTAGACTAAAACCATGAAAGCGACGTTTTCTAGACTTCCGGCCGACTTCAGTCGTTTTTGGGGCAAAACCCCGATGGTCCATGCACTCCTTGGTTTCACGCCCATGGCATGCACAAGCGATCTTGAGATTAAGAGCTTGTCTCTGATCAAATACGTGTTAATATATATCTACATCGTATCGTGTTTTTGTTGACCCTTAAATATGAATCATCACATCATCCCCATCGTCGTATACGTATTAGGTTTACTATATTCCCCTGAACTGAATTAAATGTGTCGATGTGCGTGTTCGTATCACAGCAAGTTGGAAAGGCGTGCTTATTTGCACCTAGAGGACATGGTTAAGTTGAATCACGTGCCATCGATTTCATCTTTACCATAATTCGTATACGAACCTCTATGACGTCACGCTTTTCTAAAATCGCCGGACGGTGGTACCTAGTATCTATATGGCCTTCGTTTTAACTATATTATTTGCTCTATTAAAAGTTAAAGATATTCTCAGGGGCGTAGGCAGGAGACCGAAATAGGGATGACTTGATGAACGTGTGTAGAGGTCTTAACCCCTATAACTTGGATGACTTTCAAGAAAATGGCTTACAATTCTCCAGAACCATGTTTTCAATGATTCTGAGCCCAAATATTTTCTTCTTTTTTTTGAAAAAAAATGCAACTTTATTTTCAAGTTTTTTCTTCTTCAAATTTCCGATACGAAAAGAGTACTAAAGAACTAATTCACCATTTTCAATATCAAATTCATCAAATAATCATCCAATTTCAACAGAAACGTCAACAAATGCCCAAAACCATGCCAACATTGTGGCATGTCACAATATTGTGCCGTACTTTTGGGCATATGTTTTATATTTCCGGGGACATTCCAAATTTGATCGGATGAATATGAGTTCGAAATAATGTATTTGTTTCTCAGGATTAAAAAATATATGTAATAATAATAATTATTTTATTTTTTTTTCTTCTCAAATTTATCAAACAAAAATAATGACAATATTCAAATTTATCATCATCGAAAACATGGTTCTGTACAATTTTAAGCCATTTTCTTGAAAGTCATCCAAGTTATAGAAACCACTACACACGTTCACTCAAAATATCACCCATTCTTTGGTCTCCTGCCTACGCCCTTGGGATTATTTTTCACTTTTAATATTACAAATAATGTAGTTAAAATCACGGCGAAACGTTTACGACTAGCCCTGAGTCTCTAGGATGTATATTCAGGACAGGGAGCAGAATCTGCTCCCAATTATCATGCAATTATAATCTTTGAAATGATAAATAAAATGTTTATAAAAAGAACCACATCTACTTTTTTGTTACTGAAAGCTAATTGATCAATGATGTTGTTGACGGCACAATATTTGTTACTTTCAATGTGCTAGGGGTAACCAAAAATGACCCAAAAATATATCACAAAATCATGACGTCACAAAAATCAAAGTTTTGAAAGAATGAGATAGTCAAAACATTTGCAATATCTTTGTCATTTTAACGATATACAGTTGTTTGGAACTGCAATCAATCGTGTAGGATTTACAGCTCATCAAAGTTAGCCTTGCTCAGTGAACTTTCAAAAGTGCCTGAGGCGATAACTTGAAAACACGTGATCTGAGAGGTGTAGAATTGTGGCAGTCGTTTTCTACGCATAAAATTAACCTATACACTCATTTTCATCTAAATCAAAAATGTTCGGGTGTCAAATTGGGGGGGGGGAAATGGTCGTTTTGTCGTGAACCCCCCCCCCCCCCCCCCCCCCCCGCCCCCTTCTGCCAATGCCGTTTTGCAGTAGGAAACAACGCGAATTAACTGCAATCAGTACAGCCAGTCAGTAAATATTGCCCTGCATACAGTCAGCTGTCGTTAGTAATCAACATGCTCGCCACGTCCGGGTCAAAGCCTGTAAACTGTTTACATATCAGTGGCGCTGACCAACGCAGCGCCAAACCACTGCAGGTGTCAGGCACGTAGCCAGGCACGTGTCAGGCACGTGTCAGGCACGTAGGTGTCAGGCACGTAGCCAGGATTTCGTCCAGGGGGGCGGCGCCTCGAAAGAGCCCCTTCCGAGCGTTGAAAGGGCCCCTTCCAAAGCGTTGAAAGCCCCCCCCCCCCCAAGAAAAAAACGCATGAAAAGGCACGTTACAAGGCTGGAAAATGCAGTATGGCAGGCATGGCATGGGCATACCAACGTGTAGGAGCTGGAGTTAGCAAACTGCCACATCAACTTTGGAACCAGCGACACGAATTTGGAATCAGCTATACCAACTTGGAATCTTTTTTAAGCTCAAGACCTGGAACTCTTAAACAAATTGCTTCGCGGAGCGGCGCGAAAATTTTGAGTATTATGCCCTGGGTTGCTTTCTCATCAATGCGTCGCATTGCGTATGGTGCGGACTTCTAAAATTGTTGTATTGTGCGTTTAAAAGTGCGGGGAAAAGGTGCTAAACTGAACTTTTTTACACAATAATATAGGAAAGTAGCAACATAACACATAAATGCGCCGAGAAACTGACTGATTTTTTCCTAACCCGCATATAATTTAATTTGTAGTTAAATTGCGCCGCGGAGCGGCGCGAAAACTTTTAGTTTGATTCCCTGTACAACTGTATTCTTACTGTTGAAAGGCCCAAGGTCCCTTCAGATCGTCTAGGGGCCCCTCTGACCTTTTCTACGCCCTTCCGACCTGTTCAGGGACTCATGTGGGATCCGCGAAACGAAAAGACATGATGTGGAGTGGGTGATATATATATATATATATATATATATATATATATATATATATATATATATATATATATATATATATATATATATATATATATATATATATATATATATATATATATATATATATATATATATATATATATATATATATATATATATATATATATATATATATATATATATATATATATATATATATATATATATATATATATATATATATATATATATATATATATATATATATATATATATATATATATATATATATATATATATATATATATATATATATATATATATATATATATATATATATATATATATATATATATATATATATATATATATATATATATATATATATATATATATATATATATATATATATATATATATATATATATATATATATATATATATATATATATATATATATATATATATATATATATATATATATATATATATATATATATATATATATATATATATATATATATATATATATATATATATATATATATATATATATATATATATATATATATATATATATATATATATATATATATATATATATATATATATATATATATATAT
>JAXIVJ010020312.1:0-10975 GCA_036785665.1 Chirona hameri
GTCGGTCGGTCGGTCGGTCGGTCGGGGTCGGTCGGTCGGTCGGTCGGTCGTCGGTCGGTCGGTCGGTCGGTCGGTCGGTCGGTCGGTCGGTCGGTCGGTCGGTCGGTCGGTCGGTCGGTCGGTCGGTCGGTCGGTCGGTCGGTCGGTCGGTCGGTCGGTCGGTCGGTCGGTTCGGTCGGTCGGTCGGTCGGTCGGTCGGTCGGTCGGTCGGGTCGGTCGGTCGGTCGGTCGGTCGGTCGGTCGGTCGGTCTCGGTCGGTCGGTCGGTCGGTCGGTCGGTCGGTCGGTCGGTCGGTCGGTCGGTCGGTCGGTCGGTCGGTCGGTCGGTCGGTCGGTCGGTCGGTCGGTCGGTCGTCGGTCGGTCGGTCGGTCGGTCGGTCGGTCGGTCGGTCGGTCGTCGGTCGGTCGGTCGGTCGGTCGGTCGGTCAGGTCGGTCGGTCGGTCGGTCGGTCGTCGTCGGTCGGTCGGTTCGGTCGGTCGGTCGGTCGGTCGGTCGGTCGGTCGGTCGGTCGGTCGGTCGGTCGGTCGGTCGGTCGGTCGGTCGGTCGGTCGGTCGGTCGGTCGGTCGGTCGGTCGGTCGGTCGGTCGGTCGGTCGGTCGGTCGGTCGGTCGGTCGGTCGGGGTCGGTCGGTCGGTCGGGTCGGTCGGTCGCGGTCGGTCGGTCGGTCGGTCGGTCGGTTCGGTCGGTCGGTCGGTCGGTCGGTCGGTCGGTCGTCGGTGGTCGGTCGGTCGGTCGGTCGGTCGGTCGGTCGGTCGGGTCGGGTCGGTCGGTCGTCGGTCGGTCGGTCGGTCGGTCGGGGTCGGTCGGTCGGTCGGTCGGTCGGTCGGTCGGCGGTCGGTCGGTCGGTCGGTCGGTCGGTCGGTCGGGTCGGTCGGTCGGTCGGTCGGTCGGTCGGTCGGTCGGTCGGTCGGGATCGGTCGGTCGGTCGGTCGGTCGGTCGGTCGGTCGGTCGGTCGGTCGGTCGGTCGGTCGGTCGGTCGGTCGGTCGGTCGGTCGGTCGTCGGTCGGTCGGTCGGTCGGTCGCGTCGGTCGGTCGGTCCGGTCGGTCGGTCGGTCGGTCGGTCGGTCGGTCGGTCGGTCGGTCGGTCGGTCGTCGGTCGGTCGGTCGGTCGGTCGGTCGGTCGGTCGGTCGGTCGGTCGGATCGGTCGGTCGGTCGTCGGTCGGTCGGTCGGTCGGTCGGTCGTCGGTCGGTCGGTCGGTCGGGTCGGTCGGTCGGTCGGTCGGTCGTCGGTCGGTCGGTCGGTCCGGTCGTCGGTCGGTCGGTCGGTCGGTCGGTCGGTCGGTCGGTCGGGTCGGTCGGTCGGTCGGGTCGGTCGGTCGGTCGGGTCGGTCGTCGGTCGGTCGGGTCGGTCGGTCGGTCGGTCGGTCGGTCGGGGTCGGTCGGGTCGGTCGGGTCGGTCGGGTCGGTCGGGTCGGTCGGGTCGGTCGGGTCGGTCGGGTCGGTCGGGTCGGTCGGGTCGGTCGGTCGGTCGGGTCGGGTCGGTCGGTCGGGTCGGGTCGGTGGGTCGGTCGGGTCGGTCGGGTCGGTCGGGTCGGTCGGGTCGGTCGGGTCGTCGGTCGTCGTCGGTCGTCGGTCGGTCGGGTCGGTCGGGTCGGTCGGGTCGGTCGGGTCGGTCGGGTCGGTCGGGTCGGTCGGGTCGGTCGGGTCGGTCGGGTCGGTCGGGTCGGGTCGGGTCGGTCGGGTCGGTCGGGTCGGTCGGGTCGGTCGGGTCGGTCGGGTCGGTCGGGTCGGTCGGGTCGGTCGGGTCGTCGGGTCGGTTCGGGGTCGGTCGGGTCGGTCGGGTCGGTCGGGTCGGTCGGGTCGGTCGGGTCGGTCGGGTCGTCGTCGGTCGGGTCGGTCGGGTCGGTCGGGTCGGTCGGCGTCGGGTCGGTCGGGTCGGTCGGGTCGGTCGGGTCGGTCGGGTCGGTCGGGTCGGGTCGGGTCGGTCAGGGTCGGTCGGGTCGGTCGGGTCGGTCGGGTCGGTCGGGGTCGGTCGGGTCGGTCGGGTCGGTCGGGTCGGTCGGGTCGGTCGGGTCGGTCGGGTCGGTCGGGTCGGTCGGGTCGGTCGGGTCGGTCGGGTCGGTCGGGTCGGTCGGGTCGTCGGGTCGGTCGGGTCGGTCGGGTCGTCGGGTCGGTCGGGTCGGTCGGGTCGGGTCGGGTCCGGTCGGGTCGGTCGGTCGGGTCGGTCGGGTCGGTCGGTGTCGGTCGGGTCGGTCGGGTCGGTCGGGTCGTCGGGTCGGTCGGGTCGGTCGGTCGGTCGGGTCGGTCGGGTCGGTCGGGTCGGTCGGGTCGGTCGGGTCGGTCGGGGTCGGTCGGTCGGTCGGGTCGGTCGGGTCGGTCGGGTCGGTCGGGTCGGTCGGGTCGTCGGGTCGTCGGGTCGGTCGGGTCGGTCGGGTCGGTCGGTCGGTCGGGTCGGTCGGGTCGGTCGGGTCGGTCGGGTCGGTCGGGTCGGTCGGGTCGGTCGGGTCGGTCGGGTCGTCGGGTCGGTCGGGTCGGTCGGGTCGGTCGGGTCGGTCGGGTCGGGTCCGGGTCGGTCGGGTCGGGTCGGTCGGGTCGGTCGGGTCGGTCGGGTCTGTCGGGTCGGTCGGTCGGGTCGGGTCGGTCGGGTCGGTCGGGTCGGTCGGGCGGCGGTCGGTCGGGTCGGTCGGGTCGGTCGGGTCGGTCGGGTCGGTCGGGTCGGTCGGGTCGGTCGGGTCGGTCGGGTCGGTCGGGTCGGTCGGGTCGTCGGGTCGGTCGGGTCGGTCGGGGTCGGTCGGGTCGGTCGGGTCGGTCGGGTCGGTCGGGTCGGTCGGGTCGGTCGGGTCGGTCGGGTCGGTCGGGTCGTCGGTCGGTCGGGTCGGTCGGGTCGGTCGGGTCGGTCGGGTCGGTCGGGTCGGTCGGGTCGGTCGGGTCGGTCGGGTCGGTCGGGTCGGGTCGTCGGTCGGTCGGGTCGGTCGGGTCGGTCGGGTCGGTCGGGTCGGTCGGGTCGTCGGGTCGGTCGGTCGGTCGGGTCGGTCGGGGTCGGCGGTCGGGGTCGGTCGGGTCGTCGGGGTCGGTCGGGGTCTGTCGGGGTCCGTGTCCGTGTCCGTGTCCGTGTCGGTGCGTGCGTGCGTGCGTGCGTGCGTGCGTCCATTTATGATGAGTCTTCAGTCGCCTGCCAGGTTACTCGTATAATACAATACAAGGAAACTGTTGAACTCAGAATGTCTGCCTGTGTATTATCGCACCTCTGTTTCCTTTTATCTGAGGACTTAAGTTCCGCCACCGACTTAAGTTGGTGGCTGCAATTTAAACAGTGTGTTTTTTTACGGGTCACTATAGTGTAAAGAAGACATGGTGTTTGAGCTGTGTCACCTGGCGCCATCAGCGCTCTGCAGACGACTGGCTGTGAAGAGCAGACGGCTCGGTACGACATACTGTTGCTGCAATACTTCACTGCAATGCGGCACAGCGTCCATGCACCAATGCACGGAGCTGAGATGGCCTCGAGATTCATTTTCGGTGCACAGTATCGATAATATCTCTGAAAGATGATAATCAGCTTACTTTTCTCTGTCGGATTTTTCCATAGTATGCAAGGAATTTATTATTCAGCAATAATATTGTATCGCTCGTTATAGGTAGGTATTAGTGGTGCCAGTTTCAGAAAATATTTGTCCAATGTCCGACTGATGTCCAAGACCATGGTCAGCTGTCCGTTCGAAACTGTCCGAAAATCATTGTTTGTCCGAAATTTGTCCGAAAGCTAATAGTGGTATTGCTATGCTTACTTACCTATGACTTATAAATAAAATAAGTTTGATGTGATTTCCTGTGGCATACTTTATTTTTAATAAAAAAGTAACTAAGTGATTTTCTCGACAAGCCATCCTTGTGCATTGGATGTCCGAAAAATGTCCAAAGCAATATGCTTATGTCCGTCCGAAAACCGAATCGGTCTTCGGACAAATTCGGAATTCCGAAAATGATTGTACCGATTGTCACCACTAGTAGGTATCCATTATCCATCGTTGACTTTAAAAATAAGAAATACCTACCTAGATTAACACGACACTCTTCTTGCATATTATTGCTAGAGGTTTTAAATTGGAAATAAATTAATGTTAATCATTTGAAATAATCCAGTATCATTGTTTACGAGAGAACACTGGCGTCAGGCGTCAAACAAATGATTGGTGAAGCGCATCAACGATGGCGGAAGTAGGTAGGTTAGGTAGGAAGGTATATACGAAGACAGCTAAATCAACCAACTTCGGTAGGGAAGAGCACCTTGTTTTCAGCCCTCTAATGTATCGTTCTTTCAGTCGAATTTCCCGTTGGTCTCTGTAAGCGTGTACCGCCGTCGTGCAGTCCTCACCCTCCCGACCCCTCCGATCCCCTGCCGGTGGCCGCGTCGGCGCCACCCTATGCACCTCCACCCCTTGTTATCGCTCGGCGCGCGACAGTCTGTTTATGCTGCCGGAGAAAGCTGAGCCCGTTTCCCGTGACGCCAATAATGAACTGAACTGTTTATCAACACAACCAGCAGGCAGCACGTGGCTCAGCACTCAGCAGTCAGCAGTCAGCGGCGACACCAGACGGACGCAGGGCCATTCACCTCGGTCAAATGCTACCATAAGCTGCAGGGCGCAGGCTAACATATTTGCCTCCCACTTCGGCATAAGGTTTGCGTGTGATGACAGAGACAGCATAGGTTATTTTCCCGGTGATTGTGTGTTTCCCGGTGATTCCCGATGATTGATGACAGAGACAGCTACCTGAATCTGGACCTACGATACCGTTATGTTCCCCGGGAAGCAGTAGCGCGGTAGGTTGTCGCCGCGCTGCCTCCACGGCTCCCCGGCTCGGGTCCCGGAGCGGCAACTCCACCCCATGGCTCCGAGCAGTCGCGAATGTTTGTACTCGGCCGCTGCCGGCTCAAGGGGGATCAAGGGTGCGTTCGGAAGGCGCAAAAATTCGCGTTTCGCGAAATTTATCATGGTCGTTCGGTAGGAATTTCGCGAAAAATTCGCCGGGTTCGCCGTATGTGCGTCATGTAGGTATCTAAACAATTATTTCATAACAATTATCTTTGGTTGGCAGCAATTATTTTGAGAGAGACTACTATTACTGTTAATCACAGATGACACAACAAATCAAGAATAAAAGACATCACTATTGGCCATTGTCATCACCACCACTATAAGCAATTAAATATACAATTAATTATTAATAGGTTCACAAGTAGACATGATATGCATCTGGAAGCATGCATGCATGCAGCATGTATATTACAACACAGTTACCAATTATAAAAATCACATATTTCCATCTATATCGGTGATTCTACACTTACCCCATCTCCTCAACGTGGACCGCCATCTTTGAAAACACCGCCGTGACATGCTCCGGCGATTCCACGTTATTTAGCGAAATCCCGCGCGAAATTCCTCGTTTCGTGCTCTCCGAATGGCCAATCGCAAACAGATTTCGCGAAATGCGTGGGAGAATGGCCCTTCCGAACGTACTCCAGGTATCGCCGGCAACCGAGCCGGGAAAGTCGGGGAGAGCCACCCCATGACCTCTGGACTTAGCCGGCCAGAGACCGTCTCGTTCTCCCCGTCACGCCCTCACATCCGACGGCTCGTGTCGCCCGGCGCAGACACCGTGTAAGTCAAAGCCACACATGGATATACCTGCAGTCACCACTCACCACATACCTACCACAGGTCCAGGACAGACCTGACTGACACACCTCCCCGCTGCCACAGGTGGTGTCGACTCGCTGATATACCTGCAGTCACCACTCACCACATACCTACCACAGGTCGAGGACAGACCTGACTCTGACTCACCTCCCCGCTGCCACAGGTGGTGTCGACTCGCTGACGCGGCTGCAGCAGCCGGCGGGCGGCGGCGGCGGCGTGGCCTCCTCCGATGACTTCTACAGCGGCACGCGCGCGGCGCTGGCCGGCGGCACCACCACCGTGCTGAACCTGGTGACGCCGCAGGAGGGCGAGTCGTTGCTGGCCGCCTGCGACAGGTGGCGCGGCTGTGCAGACGAGAAGGTCTGCTGCGACTACGGCCTGCACGTGGCCGTCACCTCCTGGTCAGACAAGGTGCGGCACAGCACCGTCCATGCCGACACAGATGCTGCTGCGGCTACACACTCACACACGCGTTTAGACGTTCTGGCAGTGGCAGTGGCAGTTTAGATGCGTTCTTGGTGGAAGGTCTTATCGCCCTTCCGGTGTTTTTTCTCTCGCTCTGTGCATTTAATAATCGAGCTAAGCTCCCGAAACTTGGTATTTTTCGACTTTTTTATATTGATATTTGTTGCGTTATAATATCTTAAAATAACCGGTTTGCCAGCCTCTCCACGTTAATTCTCTTCTCTCGTCCAGACCGCGGAAGAGATGTCGCAGCTGTGCTCGGAGGGGGGCATCAACTCCTTCAAGATGTCCATGGCCGACGTCCACCAGCTGCTGGACGCGGACCTGCTGAAGGCCTTCAGTCACTGTAAACAGATCGGGGCCATCGCACAGGTTCACGCCGAAAACGGAGCCGCCATCAGAGAGGTCAGAAACGCTGCCGTTTGCCATAAAAAGTGGGATGAGAAATTCACATCACGTTTCTCTTCCTGTTATCATCACTAGCTGTAGCTCTAGCACAAGTTAGCTTGTATTTCCAACAGCAACCGGTCGAAGTATTGGTAGGTTGTAAAAAACATTTGTTTGATTCATCATTGCTTGCCTTTGTCGTACTTTACTTACCTACAATTCTTACTTTCCAACGAAAAATCATTGGTTAGTCAATTGCTCACTTCTTTGTTACGCGACGAGTTTTCCGTCTCTTTATTGCATCCGTTTTCAAACTTCGCATTTGGAATGGACCAGGACGTTGTCGCATTGACCTTGTCATCGCGGATGTAGCCGTAGACTGCACTAGGTGCTGTTGTATGGGTTGAGGGAGCCACACAGCTCTGTCGCCGCGCTCTGTGGGGCGGTCCAGACTCCAGACCATGCCGTAGCCGTAGACTGCACTAGGTGCTGTTGTATGGGTTGAGGGAGCCACACAGCTCTGTCGCCGCGCTCTGTGGGGCGGTCCAGACTCCAGACCATGCCGTAGCCGTAGACTGCACTAGGTGCTGTTGTATGGGTTGAGGGAGCCACACAGCTCTGTCGCCGCGCGCTCTGTTGTATGGGTTGAGGGAGCCACACAGCTCTGTCGCCGCGCCGCTCTGTGGGCCTGGACCTGGTGGACCTGGACCGCTCTGTGGGGGCGGTCCGGACTCCAGACCATGTCACTGATCGATCGAGATCGATAGCTCCCTGCGGCCAGACGGTTTCAGCTCCTCTCCGAGACATCGGCCTGCAGTTCTGATGAGTCAGAGGCTCAGACCAGACTGTGGGCCGGCGCGTGATGGTCACGATCCGTATACTCTCACTGATCATTTGTTTGTTTATTTATTTAGACGTACGACATCCACAATACATTCGGTGGCTTTTCCTGTCGAGGTGAGAATGAAAGATGATAAACCGTGTCGTAAGTTCGAACACTAGGATAAAATGTGGAGCGAGGGGGGGGGGGGGGGGTAAAACAACATTCATGCATACAAACGATGAAAATCACAGCTAAACATCAGGTCTACAGGTACACCGGCATGACCAGGCGTCTTCCTTGAGGCGTTTCTTCACGACCCGTTTGAACGGCGCGATCTTAAGACGCCTCATCTCAGGTGGCAGGCTGTTGTACAGATGAAGCGCTCGGTAGGCAAACTGACGTCGACCGGTCTCGGCCCGGAACCCTGGAAGATGCAGCATCCCGTCCTGTCGTATGTGCCGAGCACGCACGTCTGTGTTTCGTTTGAACATAGCCGAGAGTGAAGATGGTTCTCCGGATTTGTGGATGTTGTGCGCAAGAATGAGACAGTGATACTGAGCCAGTTGTTTTGAGTTGAGCCAGCCCCGGCCTTTAAGCACATCTGAAATTATATAAAATTTCCTTCTGCCGGATACGACCCGAGCCGAAAGTTAATGATTTATTTTAGTTGTTTGTGATTTTTATCCGAGCAGTTACCAAATACTGAGATGCAGCATCGGATATGCGAGATAATCAGGCCTTAAAGGAAATAGTTCACCTTGGAAAATTTTTACCCAACACGATTTGATTATATTTTGAATACAATTTATTTTTATATTGTCAAAAATGGCCTTATATCGCGCCGATTCAGGACAGAAGGCCGTACATTTTTATTGTTTATCAAAACTATATGCATACTCTCTGAGTCAGAGTCCTGACGTCACGCGAATGTAAACAATGGTTCAGTCAATCAGATTCGAAAGTAGTCGCGTAAAGATAGACTCGCATTGGAGATGCGCCAACCGGCGGCCGGCGATCGCTTGCTAGCACCAATCAATCAATCAATCAATCAGTGTATTAAAAACCATCCACGAGGTGGCTATTCTGGTTTCATGTCAGTGTTACAAATAAAATACAAAATACGATAAAAACGAGTACACTTCACTACACTACATCGGTAAAATCACACTTCGCATACCGTCTTAAGACCATCCAATGAATGGGCGGCACAAGCTTGTGGTGGCAGGCGGTTCCAGACAACTGCAGCCCGATACGAAAAAGCCTTCTGAGAGGCGGTCAATCTGCACTTGTGCAGGTGGGGGCTACCTCGATCAGAGGCGCGCGTCTCGCGTGTGGAAACAGCGGCACGTGGGGTGAAGATAGCGCGTATCTCGGGTGGCGCTCCCTCCTCTCTGAGCGCCTTAAACACCTTTACGGCGCCGCGGCGCGCCACCAGGGTCTCGATCTTCGGCCATCCTAAAGAATTTAGAGCCTGGGTTATATGATCATGCTTTTTGAGTCCTGTGACGATACGAGCGGCAAAGTTTATCAGTTTTTGGATTTTGACCAGTTGACCCTTGGTCGCCCCTCCCCACACGCACAGGCAGTACGTGATATGTGGGAACACGTACGCCTGAATTATAATTTTAAGGGCTTCTGAGGTGAAGTAATGCCGAACTTTGTACAGAGAGACGAGGATACCGTTACATTTTTTGGAGACACTCGAGACATGCGCGTCCCATGACAGACCACGGTCCACCACGACGCCGAGGATTTTGATGCTGGTCGAGGCCTGCACCTCGGAACCATTTAATTCAAACCGAAATTTTTCCGTTTTTGCCAAATTTTTCTTTGAGCCAACAAGCATGAAAGCAGTTTTCTTCGCGTTCATTTTGAGAGAGTTAGAATCAAACCAAGACTGGAGCTCACGCAAGGTGAGCTCCAGTCTAATTTTTAGCCCGGCGAGACCAGGTCCGTCAGGGGACGCGCAGTCAACGTGCACGGTGTCGTCAGCGTAGGAGATGAGGCGGCCATGGGTCAAATATCCATATAAATCGTTTGTAAACAAAATGAACAAGACTGGACCAATAATCGAGCCATGGGGCACACCACAAGTCACGGGACAAGTCAACCGTCCACCACGCACCATCTGCCTTCGGCCGCTCAAATAACTCCTAAGCCAGTCCACGTCATTTACACCATACCATGACAATTTTGTGGGGAGGAGGCCGTGGTCGACGCTGTCGAATGCCTTCGAGAGGTCCATCGTCGTTACCGACGATACAAGGCCTTCGTCGATGTTGGTGACCAGGCGCTCGACAGCGGCGAGCACGGCGTCCTCTGTTGAATGGCGAGATCTGTATGCATATTGGGATGAATGCAGAAGCCCTGTGATGTTTAAAAACTCGGTCAGTTGTGTACAAATTACTTTTTCTAAAATTTTAGACACAACACTAAGCAAAGGAATCGGTCTATAATCGGACGGAACGGCAGGGTCACGTGACTTTGGGATGGGAACAATACATGCAGTTTTCCAGCTATCGGGGAACACTTTGGTGACGATTGACATATTTATAAGTTTTAGCAGATGTGGGCCGATAACTGGGAAACACCCGCGCACAGCCTGAAGTGGCACCTCGTCCAGACCAACAGCTCGCGACGCGCGCATACGTCGGATGCACCGGGAGAGCTCCGGAAGCGTCACCGGTCGGAAGGAGAAGCTGGCTGCGCAGACGGTGGGTGGTCTGGGCCTCTTGCTGCCGTCGATGACTGCGCTCCGCAGGTCGGTGGCGATGCGGGGTTCCCACGGATGAGAAATGGCGGTTGAGCTCGTCCGCAGCCGTTTCGGCGTTCTCAGGGCTCGCCACAGATGCGCTCCCGGCCGGCGGCGAGGTTGCAACGGCAAACCTCTTGAAGGTCGGCCAGAAGCGACGGTGGCCACCAGACGCCATCTCCCCACACAGAAACTCACGCCTGCTCGAGATGAGGCGGCTCTTGACGTGATTGCTACAGCCAACCAGCTGCAAGCTGATTGGCTGATGGTATAGCCTCTGCCCGGGCTAAAACCAGTACAACATTCTTTCGCCAGCACCGCATTCCTTCGCCAAAAACTCAAATATATTCGGCTGGAGAGTCTTCTCAGTCAAGAAAACTTGCAGATAGGGGTTTCCCAACACGGGCTACAAAACTGCTATCTCAGTTTAAAACTAATGTTGAAGGTGAACTATTTCCTTTAAGGTACAAGTGTGAAGAGAATGTCCTGGGGGAGATAGTGCCGGATGTGATTGAGACCGATCAGAAACCCATAGCATTTCCGGGTGAGGTGCGCTACATGGGCGTCCCACGACAGGACAGGGTCGAACAGGACGCCGAGATTCCGCACCGAAAGCTCAGTCCCGCAGTGTCTCGCCACGAAATGTCAGCGTGATGGGGTGGTATAGTGTGCAGATTTTGGCGACTACCGAGCATCATCAACTGTGTTTTTGCTGCATTTACTTTTAGGGAGTTAGCCAAAAACCATGAGTCAAGGGAGGACAGAGCGTGCTCCATATAAGGCCGAAAGTTCGCAGGATCGGAGACAGGACCGGACTTGTGGATTGGATGGACTATGAAGTGTTTCCAAGCGTCGGGAAAGTCATTGTTGGCCAAACAGGTGTTGATGATGTTCAGCAGTG
>JAXIVJ010020313.1:0-10915 GCA_036785665.1 Chirona hameri
ATATATATATATATATTAATGATCGTTTACATGACAGTAATGAGCGTTAAAAACGTTCATAAAAGAAAAAATTATCGATTTTGTTTTGGTCGAGGCGGGATTTGAACCAAGGCTCCATCCAAATTCAAACTTTATGCCTTTGGGAACACGATTTCCCAACACCCAAGCAAAAAGCTATTCAACACAAAAGTAAGATTGTAATACAGGCTCTCAAAATATGTTTTACTTTTATTATTTAACTTAATGGAACCGAAGATACAGAGTGTTAAACATGATAAATTCCCTATTGCCCTCTATGTTAGACATCGTTGGCTTCAGGCTCTTGGGAACACGTTTTACAGCCCACAAATCGAAACACACCTCCAAAAAGCGTCAAAAGCAGATTTAATTTTCTACTCGATAGCATCTAGGTTTGTCAAATTACCCTCTCATATTTTCTTTCAATTCACGCTGGAAATGGCGAATTTAACATAAACCCTATGGGCCTAGTAGTATGTGTAACCCAAAACTAGATCGGGCTACCATATGGTTTGAGCAGGGGCCGATTTTAGAAACTCTTGGAGGATTTTTTTTTAGTCCCTGGAATGGAGACACTATGGTCAGAATATCGCACAGCTATTACATTTTTTTGTACCTGTCATTGAATTAGTCCTAAGTCCTCGTGGATTTTTTCAGCATTGCATATATAACCTTTACATTGTATTACTCAGTATGAAAATCGAAAATCAAATCCTTCAATTAGTTCCTTTTCCACATGCTAGTACATTGATTGCTGACGTAGTGGGTCTACCTGCTAGAAATTTACACAAAAATACTTTTGGAAAGGGATGTGAGAGAGAACTCCAAACTTAACACACACTTTTAATGGTTGAAATCAAATGTATTATCCTTACTTCGTTAATACTTTCTATGCTGTGGACTTTGACCCAAATAGAACCATGTTTAATTCAGCGTCATGATGGCTTTTGCGCCCGTGACGTCATAACGTTTGCCCCTCAGAATAGACTGGTCTGCCTTGTATCTGTGACCTCTGGGACTTGACGCTTGAGGCGCGGTGTATACGCCTGTGTTTTTTTATGTGTCGTGACGCCGGTGCACGGCAGCCGGTTGTATTTTGTAAGTTAATGTGACATTTTGTCGTTTCTTGTCATTTAACATATTTTTGCAGTTCATAATTTTTTATGTATTTCCTGCAGCCGATTCGTTTATATGCAGTTGAAGAACAGACCTGGTGATGTTCCTACCTGACCTGAGGGCTGGGTGAAAGCTGAAGCTGGCATTGAAATAAATACACATGTAACAAATACAAAGTTAACATCTGGAGTCAGGCAGCTGTTTTAAAATATCAAAGTGTTTGATTTTATGAATTATCAATAATACTGTTATTGTCATATAAAGACAAGCCATTATTCTGGGCTTGCCAAAAGTAAGGTGTGGTAAATGACTGATGTGGACACATCAAAACACCATACTTTTCATGCAATTGACATTCTTTAGTGCATCAGTATGGTCTACACCACCAATAGCTTGAAAAGTCTGGTGTTTTGACATGATACACTAGGTACCAATTGTATGAAAAGTGGTGTCTTGACATCTTCATGATTATGGTTGTTAATTGGGTAATAGTTCAATAATTCACTTTCCAGTTTATGGTGTTCTTGGGGTCCCTAATAGAAGAAGAATAGTCAGCTGATGGTAATATTATGACAGACTGAAAAGTGGGTTATCTCTTGACTATACAAGATGGTCTGGGGGGTGGGTCTGGGGTGACAGCCCCCCCCCCCCCCCCCATAGGTTTTGCAGTGCTGTGAGCTGAGCATTCTAAATGTGGGTCCCTGCAGTGTAATTGCTGTAAAGGTTAGGTCAGGTTCAATTATATATCATTTTTGGTGATGGCATGGCTTTGGTATTACTGGTACACTTTTTGGTAACAGTGGGGGGTAACTGGGGTTGGCGTCACCGTCCGGGGCTGGTGTCACCCTCACAGCCTGGCAATCAAATCAAGGTTCAGGTTACTATCACCGTTGTTGGTCTGGAGTCATGGGGAAGCTTAATGACATCACCAGATTCTGGCTACAAGCGAATCTTAGGCGGACCTGATCAGACTTAATGGCTATGAGCAGTAGGTTTCGTCGCAATCGGATTTAATGGCTACAAGCTGTAGGCTGACCCGATCGGACTTAATGGCTACAAGCTGTAGGCCGACCCGATCGGACTTAATGGCTACAAGCTGTAGGCCGACCCGATCAGACTTAATGGCTACGATCTGTAGGCAGACCCGATCGGACCTAATGGTGGGATTAGGTTAGATAAGTTTAATTGATTCCGATCGGTTCGGCCTACCGCTTGTAGCTATTAAATTGGGGCGGCCTAAGATTCGCTTGTATCTGGTGACGTCAGTAAGCTTCCCCATGACTCCAGACCAACAATGGTGATAGTAACCTGAACCTTGATTTGATTACCTGGCTGCGAAGGTGACGCCAGCCCCGGACGGTGACGCCAGCCCCACCGTTACCCAGTGGGGCTGGCGTCACCGTCGCAGCAGGGCAATGGAATTGAGGTTCAAGGTTACTATCACCATTGTTGGTCTGGAGTCATGGGGAAGCTTTATGACGTCACCAGATTCTGGCTACGAGCAAATCTTAGGCCAACCCAATCAGACTTAATGGCTACAAGAGGTAGGTTTTGTCCTGGTCAGACTTAATGGCTACAAGCTATAGGCCGACCCAATCATACTTAATGGCTACAAGCTGTAGGCCAATCCGATCAGATTTAATGGCTACAAGCTGTAGGCCGATCAGACTTAATGGCTATGAGCTGTAGGCCAACCTGAACCTGATCAGACTTAAAGGGACTGTCCCACCTTTGTAAAAGTTGTCGAGAATCACACTTAATTGTATGTTTACATGTCAGACGAGGTCAGCTGAACATGTTAGTGAACTTTTCTTTCCCCCAAAAAAAAATTATCTTGGAAGATATTCAACTTTTAGTTTTAAGCGAAAAGTTGGGTTGGTGACATCATATGATTGTTTTAATAACAGGGAAATCCTTTGTGCTGCCAAATATATGGATTTTTTGTTGTTGTTGACATCTATTGCACTGAAAAAGCGAACCACCCAGTGTCTAGATTGGCTTTGATGTGAACCACCCGGGAATTGAGAAATGAAAAACAAAAGTATTCCAAGGCTGACCTTAAAACAAGTCGACTATCATTACCAGTTGGGTAAAGAGACGACGCTTTAGAGTCCCTATTCAAATACACATGGGCCTTATTTTTTACAGATGTCAAAATCAAACTTGAATATCTTTTGTATTAGATTATTGTGGTTGTTTTAACTGCTACCATACTTAATTTCAATGCCTAGCCATAAAAATGGCTATCTCAACTCAAATATAATGTTAAGGTGGATAGTCCCTTTAATGGCAGGGTTAGGTTAAGTTAGATTATGTTAATTTCATTAATTCTGATCTGTTCGGCCTACCGCTCAAAGCTATTAAATCGGGGCAGCCTAAGATTCGCTCGTAGCCAGATCTGGTGACAAAGCTTCCCTATGACTCCAGACCCAACAATGGTGATAGTAACCTTGAACCTTGATTTTATTTCCTGGCTGCAACGGTGATGCCAGCCCCACTGTTACCCACTTTTCTATCTGTGTCATAATAACACTCTTCTTCTATTGGTATTAGGGACCTCAAGAACACCATTAGCTGGGGAGGTGAATTTGCCTTGTTTGTTTAAGAGCTACCCTTTACCCTGTATAGTGTATGTTTACCCTGAAAGTCCAATTGCCAGGCAAGGCAGGTAAAAATACATGATTTAATTCATGCCATTAGTGGTGTATCAGTTCTTTAGGGAGTCAGTATTGTCTGCATCACGAAATACAAATGGCAGGAAAGTATGGTAGTCCGCCCCTGTAGCTCAGTTGGGAGAGCGCTGGATTTCTGACCTCACCTGGTAGTGCCAGCCCAGGTTTGAGTCGTTTTGGCGCTCGCTATTTGCCCCTGACTGGGATGGCCTGTGGCCCCTGACTGGGATGGCCTGTGGCCCCTGACTGGGATGGCCTGTGGCCGGTGGCAGTGGTGGCATTCAAGGTCGGATGATGTCAGAGGGCAGTGCGGACTGTGTCTAAGTATGCTGGGCACGTACAACTTTCGCTTCTAAATTATGCTGGATGCCAGGAATTGTTTGATCGGGTGGTGGGGTCAGGGCCTGCGCAACAAGCTATGCTTAGCGCGGGGTCTGACCTCGGAAATCCATCCATTCAAAAACATTCGGACTAAATTTATTTTATATAAAAATGTATTTTGATATGACTGCAGATCAGACCTCTACCCTAGACAATTTCAATTTCAATTAGGTATGTATTCAATTACTCATGAGTCATGATCTAGAAAGAGAAATATGTTGTTTCTGGTCTTTAAATATTGTAAAATCAATTCAGTCTTTTGAGACTAGGTTGTATGATGATACATGATAGTAGAAATTATATTTATTCAGTAAAAATATCAGACCACTATTGATTCTTGATCAATATGCTTTGACAATCTGAAATGGTTCTAGCGACTAGCATAAATGGTAACAAGGGCATCTGGTACCTTCTGTGAAGATACTGAATGTGCACAAATCTCAGAAAGCAAAAAAATCACATTTGGCTTTTTCATGAACTGAGAAATTGGTGTCATGTAATATGTCATTCAAACAACTTCCATGTTTTCCTATTATTTTTGGTGTAACTAACTTTTTTTGTATTACTTCATTAGCTGATTGCTAGAAATGAATCAATGTGTGGTAAAATCATCAACTCTAACTGTCTAACTGTGCTCAAATGTGTTGGCTTCAAGCAACTTATTGATGAATGATTGATAAACTTATTGATGAATGATTGATAATTGATCTCTTTGAAGTTAATTATTAGTGTATATTTAAACTAAGAGTCTCGTCATTTCCTGATAGGGTACTGAGCTGAGCTCTTCATTTGTCCTGAGTTGTCTGACACTGCATGATTTTATAGAAAACGGAGAAAGTGCAGGAGAACCTGTGGTCTGTCTGTTCATTCCAAATACTATAATGTAAACACAGCTGCTGCGATCTAAATCCCTTCACCATCTCACATAATCGTCTTGATTTTGCTTGATGTTCTGTTAATCCATAACACCCTGTTGTGTAATGTGCAGTCACTGGCATCATTACACTGATGTGTGATGTGGTACTGGCTTCAGTACACTGCTGTGTGATGTGGTACTGGCTTCATTACACTGATGTGTGATGCAGTCACTGACTTCATTACACTGATGTGTGATGTGGTACTGGCTTCATTACACTGATGTGTGATGTGGTACTGGCTTCATTACACTGATGTGTGATGCAGTCACTGACTTCATTACACTGATGTGTGATGTGGTACTGGCTTCATTACACTGATGTGTGATGTGGTACTGGCTTCATTACACTGATATGTGATGCAGTCACTGACTTCATTACACTGATGTGTGATGTGGTACTGGCTTCATTGCACTGATGTGTGATGTGGTACTGGCTTCATTACACTGATGTGTGATGTGGTACTGGCTTCAGTACACTGCTGTGTGATGTGGTACTGGCTTCATTACACTGATGTGTGATGTGGTACTGGATTCATTACACTGATGTGTGTTGTGCAGTCACTGGCTTCATTACACTGATGTGTGATGTGGTACTGGCTTCATTACACTGATGTGTGATGTGGTACTGGCTTCATTACACTGATGTGTGATGCAGTCACTGACTTCATTACACTGATGTGTGATGTGGTACTGGCTTCATTACACTGATGTGTGATGTGGTACTGGCTTCATTACACTGATATGTGATGCAGTCACTGACTTCATTACACTGATGTGTGATGTGGTACTGGCTTCATTGCACTGATGTGTGATGTGGTACTGGCTTCATTACACTGATGTGTGATGTGGTACTGGCTTCATTACACTGATGTGTGATGTGGTACTGGCTTCATTACACTGATGTGTGATGTGGTACTGGATTCATTACACTGATGTATGATGTGGTACTGGCTTCATTACACTGATGTGTGATGTGGTACTGGATTCATTACACTGATGTATGATGTGGTACTGGCTTCATTACAATGATGTGTGATGTGGTACTGGCTTCATTACACTGATGTGTGTTGTGCAGTCACTGGCTTCATTACACTGATGTGTGATGTGGTCCTGGCTTCATTACACTGATGTGTGATGTGGTCCTGGCTTCATTACACTGATGTGTGATGTGATACTGGCTTCATTACACTGATGTGTGATGTGGTACTGGCTTCATTACACTGATGTGTGATGTGGTGCTGGCTTCATTACACTGATATGTGATGTGGTTCATCTGATTGGCAGGTCATCTCCTGTTCTTCACCTGGTGATCAGCAGCCATGTCGGGTGACCTGAGCATGTTTGTGACCTCGGTCACGAGCTCAGGCGCACACATCAAGTTCTATGCTCAACTCCACACTGATAAATATGCAGCCCTGGATTCCATGATCAGTGCCAACCAAAATCAGTTTGATGTGGTAAGTGGTAGTGCTGCTCAGACAGTCCTGGTAAACACATTGCAGAGATCTCCAGTACTTCCTCTTCTAGAGATCATGGTGATT
This sequence comes from Chirona hameri, assembly GCA_036785665.1. Lineage (NCBI taxonomy): Eukaryota > Metazoa > Arthropoda > Thecostraca > Balanomorpha > Balanidae > Chirona > Chirona hameri. The sequence goes on from JAXIVJ010020313.1 coordinate 6,645, forward strand.
GTTTTGTTAAGTTCAATCCAGCATTCAAAGTACTTTGCTCATGTCTCTATGTCTTACATTGGTATTGTTAATTTTTTAAAGTATGTGCATCAGGTCTTGAGAGGAGTGTGTCTAAGGCTGATGAATGTTGAACGGTTACTTTACAGCGCCTTACCGAAGTGCTATCTATAGGAATAGAGTTGTCTTGCAGCTCCATGAAGCAGCTGGTCACAAAACTCATCTTTCATCAGTACTCCTATTTGTTTCTAAGAGCTTACAGGAAAGCTCTTGAAGCTGCTGATATTTCTCTTCCAACAGTCTGTACACTGCTGTCATTTGTGTGCGGTGTTGGATTTTTTCGTTTCATGACCTGGTCCCGGAGAGTAAAAATCCATAGGTGGAGAGTAAAATTGTATTGTCAGGCAAGTTAAGATTTTCATTTTTGTTTTGATTATTTTACTCGGAAAGTAAAAATCCTGATTTGTAATAGATATTAAATCCTTGTGAGGAAAATGAAATTATATTTTAACTACAATGTCGGTCAGATCAGGCGAAAAGAGAGCAAATTTCCTGAACAAATATGAAGAGAGCAAAATTCTTTGGACCCAAAAAGTCCAGAAAATGGCCCAAATTCCAATGCTGTAATTGTGTGGTGTGTGACCCTACAGAGTACCCTGAGCTCTCCTTATGAGCTGAAGCCAGGGGAGCCGGTGCTGGTCAAATCCATGAGCGGTGCCTCGGCCAAGTGGCACCGCGCCAGGGTCAACAACATCCAGAGCATCGAGTACGGCACCGTCGCCATCCAGTTCATCGACTACGGCACCAACGAAGTCGTCCACTACTCGCAGGTCAGCACTGATCCCAATCTAGTCCAAATTATATCAGTGATCCGGTTTATCGATTTTACTGTGTCTCCTACCAATACTCACAGATAGTAAACTTAGTCGTGTCACTGCTGACACTCTAGTGTGAGGTAGTGGTACTGTTGTCCGCCAATTGGTAGGTACTGAACGTCCCATCGTGTGTCCACCGCAGATATGCACCAGCCGGAACCCAGTGGCGGCCGCGGTGCTCGCCCAGCCGCCGCTGGCCGTCGAGTGCGTCCTGGCAGAGGTCGTGCCCGCCATGGCCATCTGGGCCGACGCAGCCATCAGTTTTGCAGAGGTGAGTCGCGCCGGGCTAGCCTGTTCGACACACGCAGATGAGTTGGGTCACTCTGTCGGACGGTTAGATCGTGGTTCACAGCATGAGAGGCGACAGTGTATCGCTGAGAAACTGAAGAAGACCGTGGTTTTGAATTTTGATCTTGTTTGTATCACCAGTTGTTTCCTTCAGGTTCAATTTGATGGGTTAAATTGGATCCCAGATAATAGTTTTGCCTCGTACGATTACCAGTCCGTACGATTACCAGTCCGTACGATTACCATTCAGTATATATCTCTCGGGGCCACCCATGCGAGGCTGATTCTAGTCACTCCCGCCTTCCCTGGGCCGTACCCACATGACATTCTAACCCCCCCCCCCCCCGACCGTCCCACCCGGCAGTCCAAGCTAGTGTTTCAGATGGTGTGCGGCCAGCTGGTGCGGCAGGACGGGCCGGAGGGGCCGCTGCACGTGCGGGTCTTCACCGCCGACGGCTCCACGCTGGTCTCCCAGCTGGTGGCGCTCGGACTGGGCCGGCCGGCGCAGACCGGCGTCGTGGCGCCCGGCTTCCAGGTCAGTCTGGCAGTTGCTATTTGGCAGCAAGGAAATTGCTTAGTTCGTTTTGTTTAAGTCCTTTGTGTCAGCTTATGAGCCGATGCCGCCGGCAATCCCTTGATGGAGCCTCTTGTCCCTTGCTGAAGCCGTTGATGAAGCCTTGATGGCAATCCCGACTGGGATCTGGACTAAAAGAAAACACACACACACACACACACACACATCCTTAATGATGCGATGGTTAGCAGTTTGGGTCCATCTGTATTGTGCACATGTCCATCAGCAAGTGTGTGCTTGGTGTAATGTAAGTGTGGCAGCGGCGTGATCCGCCTGTGTGTGTCTGTGTAACGCTCGGCCCGCAGACGGGCGGTAGCGGCGGCGGGTACGGAGCGGTCGCCCATCCGCCCCAGGCCGCCACGCCGCCTCAGCTGCCCGAGTTGGCCGTGCGTGTGAAGGAAATGACCACCGCTCCGGCCCAGCCCGGCTCCGAGGGGCTCATCACCGTGTGCCACTACAGCAGCGGCCCGGCCAAGTTCGCCATCCAGAACCACCATCAGCGCGGCACGCTCAGCCAGCTGATGGCAGACATACAGGTCAGTCACCTGGTGGCAGACATACAGGTCAGTCAGCTGATGGCAGACATATAGGTCAGCCAGCTGATGGCAGACATACAGGTCAGTCAGCTGATGGCAGACATACAGGTCAGCCAGCTGATGGCAGACATACAGGTCAGTCAGCTGATGGCAGACATACAGGTCAGTCAGCTGATGGCAGACATACAGGTCAGTCAGCTGATGGCAGACATACAGGTCAGTCAGCTGATGGCAGACATACAGGTCAGTCACCTGGTGGCAGACATACAGGTCAGTCAGCTGATGGCAGACATACAGGTCAGTCAGCTGATGGCAGACATACAGGTCAGTCAGCTGATGGCAGACATACAGGTCAGTCAGCTGATGGCAGACATACAGGTCAGTCAGCTGGTGGCAGACACAGGTCAGTCAGCTGATTGATAGCTAATATTGCTGTCAGGCTGAGCTGCGTTGAAGGGCCGACAAGTTTGCTTTTTACCGTCGTCCTCAACCTATTTAAACTTGATCTGGTTACCTGTCTCGCATGCTGTTGTTTTTTTTCTTCAGTATTTATGACATTTTCCGTGGATGATGTATGTATACACCTTTTTCCCAGAGTTAAACTAAGTGACTGGCTGTTTTACCACCATCCTATTTGACACTTCCAATCTGACTGATCTACCTCAGTGTCTAACTCGCCGGCCGTGTTCTGCCGTCACCAGGCGTACTGCCGGTCGAGTCCTCCGGCCCCGCTGCCGCTGCTGGAGCCGGGCGCCGTCTGTCTGGGCGCCTCGGCCTCCCGGGACGGACAGTTCCTGCGCGGGGTCATCACACAGGTCGACGGCGGACTCGTCAAGGTACGGACGCAGCTGGGTAGGATCCACGGGACTCCGTTTCTCGCTGTTGTCAGCGGGATTTTCGGCAGTGGCCGTTGTAATTTCTCCTTTGGCTTGTTCATATGGGTGACATAATGGCTCATTTCCAGAAATGGTTGTATACCGCTGTTTGTGCAGTTTGTGGTCAATTGTCTGGACTCTTGAGCACACGCTTCATTACAGCATGTTGACATAGGATGCAGCTCCTGAACTAGCATCACTGAACGTCGGTGTCCTCTTACCTGGGTAACCCGGCACTGCCCCAACGCCGGCGGTAGACGTACACACGTCCTGATCCCGTACCTCCTTCGCCCCGGCGACAGGTGTACTGGGCCGACTTCGGTCACGACGAGACCAAGGCGGCGGGAGAGCTGCGGGCCATGCCGCGCCAGTTCGTCGGGCCCTGGATCCAGGCGAGCCGGGTGTCCCTGGCCGGCCTGGAGGGGTTGACCGCCTCCGCCGCCGCGTCACACGTCTTCAGGGAGCTCACAGAGGGCAAGCTGCTCACGTGCAAGTTTCGCGGCAAGGACCAGCCGGTAAGAGGGCGCTGAAGTGAACGTCACACTGTTTGAAGTCACACTGTTTGAAGTCACACTGTTTGAAGTCACACTGTGTGAAGTGAACGTCGCACTGTTTGTGTCATGGTGTTGGCAGGAATGTGATGGGAAGATGCGGTGAGAATGCACATCATAGAGGTGCACTATCGTCGATATATTCGTCATTGTGATCACTTTAGCTTCACCAGTGACGGCACGGACGATGGCATATTAATCAAGTTCCACATAGCCTGAGCTGTTTAATCAGAGGGTAAACCGCCATTCGTGATGCGTTCTGTGTAATGCTGACCGATCTTCGCTCTCATTTCAGAACCAGGTGGACCTGTTCGACATGGGCCAGAGCATTCTGGAGCAGCTGCTGCAGCGTGGCGCCTACACGGCTCCGGGAGGTGGTGGCGGCGGCCCACCCCGTGCCGCTGCCCCGGCCGCTTCAGGACTCGCCACTGGCGGAGCTGGTCCGTACCCCGGTGTCCCAGGCGTCCCCGGCGTCGGCGGCGGCGGCGGGGCGATCCGCTACCCCGCCCCGGCCTCGTCTCCCGTCACCGGCCCCCCCTCCGGCCCCCCGCTGGCCCCCGGCAGCACGTCTGAGG
>JAXIVJ010020314.1:0-10892 GCA_036785665.1 Chirona hameri
ACGGTTTGCTGCTTGTAAATCGTCCCCTACGCCCAAGCTTAAGCAGCGAGCGCGCGTCCGGCATACCATCGATCTATCTGCTCTTTGAACGTTTGTTTGCGGTGCATCTCGCTCAAGTCACAAGCAGAAAATCTAGCCGATGCCGTGAGGACACAGTGCGCGTCCTTCTGCGCCGAGCCGCGGAAGCGCGCGTGGTGTCGGCGTATCATATCTTCAGGTCGTGCAGCGCCACTGATCTGTAGTGCGCACTTCCAAGGACCTTGATCCTGCTAGCCTGCTTCTGGGCCACCTCGCCGCGTGACAGCTCACTATCGTGATTGATGCAGTCCTGGTGGAACTCGTGGGCGAAGAAGTTGTTGAGGTCGGGTGTTGTTGATGCACTGCACCACGGCGTTCAAATAGCAGGTGTTGCCCAGAATTTTTGAGCGCGGTTAACGCCGAAGCTGGAGTGGTGACCGCATTTTTTTTTCTTCTTCTATGCCGCCACCCATTAACAGGTGACCACGAGTGCCCCGCCCTCGATCACCATCGACGCACATCACCTTACTTTAAACACCAGAGACAAAAGAGAAAAATGTCGCGGCACTCCCAGGCTAGGAAATGAAGAAGAAATAAAAAAGCAAATGAAGAGAGGAAGGCTAAGTGGTAAGTGGTAATGTGGTCAAAAAATAAGAAGCCAGATAGTCGTTGCTGAAATCAACAAGTGACTGCCCCCAACTACGCCCCTGGAATCTACATTCTGACATTCGCACAACGTAACCGAGTTAGTAAGGATTCCAAGTGTGTGCCCCCACTGCCTGCTGCCCCAATCTCGTTGCCATCAAGAAAGGTTTGCTAGACAGTGAGCAGGATACAATTTCATTCATACAAAGGTTGGGGAAGGCAGGTCCTGGTCTAGGCAAGCAGGTCTTTGCTGGAACCCGGTGAGACCCCCAGCTAAGCAAAGCTTGCTGCTGTTCGATCTCACCCAGTTCCAGCGTCGTTTAGTCGTGTGGCATTTCGCGCATGATGTAATTAATTGATCTATAAGTTGAACACATGATCTAATTAATTCATATTTCAAGAAAGCAGAAAATAAATAGAGGTACTATATTGCTTAACACCAATATAAATCTCTATCTCTGAATTTACTATGTTTTATTTCAGATTATGCACGTTTACGCATGCTTATGTTGATTGTTTATATACTGTTACTTAGTTCAGCAAATTTGTATTATTGTTTATTTATTAATGTACATACATTACAAACTGCATAACTTCATTCTTCTGCCACCTTAGAAGATGACATTCTACAGACAGTTAACATTTAGCACTGATATGGCTATTATTGTATTCAGGCTCATTTACATAATGAGCAAACTACAAGGGATATTTTTTTCTAGGCTTGTGAGGCAAAGCAGGTTATTCATATTTCACTGATCTGATTTCACTGATTGATCTGATTTCACTGATTCACTGATTTTGAGGTTATTCATATCACTGATCATGTGATTTTTAGTGATTTCTTTTATTTGTTTTTTAGTAGATGGTATTGAGTTTATATGGGGAATCTGGGGGCAACAATTTTAATTCCATAAACGTGGTTCTATCCATGCTATGGTACGTGTCCGGTATAATTTTCGAGTGAATATTTCTTCAAAATGTCTTGCTACTCTTGAAGCTCTGTGATTGGTCTGAGTGAATTCAGAAAAGTGAGGCTATGACTGGTGGGGCACTTCCAGATGCAAACATTATAAAGCACGACTATAGCTTGCTGTTCTGGCAATGTCCTTTACTTTAAAGAATTTTGAGCTTTACATATATTGGGTTTGTGTGGGCTAGTCTTGCTTGATTATCAACAATCCTGACTATCTTTTTCCTGTAGGATAAGCAATTTGTTAAGGAGTGATTTCGGTGCGTTTCCCCATATCACGACAGCAGTAATTAAGATAAGCAGAACTAATGCATTATACAACAGAAATCGGTGTTTCTGTCCCAGGAAATATCTAGAGCGACTTATAATCCCTATATTACGACTTATTATACTTGAAATATGCATAATGTGACTCTTCCACTTGAGTTCTTCGTCTTTATATACACCAAGATACTTCACAGTTTTTGTATGTCCTATATTTTATACCATTTAATATTACATTGATGTCAACATTTATTTTGGATTTATTGTATATTTGATAGAATGTTTTATTGTTGTTTAAGGACAGCTTGTTTGCCTGCAGCCATTTGTATACCTTTGGTAGTTCTGTATCTAAGTTATTTTTGCAATTCAGAAGTGGAATCAGCCTCAAATAAAAGGGTTGTATCATCAGCATAAAGTAATGATGTAAACTTTGACGAAATCCTGGGAAATCATTTATGTATAAGATGAACAGAAGTGGGCCCAGAATAGAGCCCTGGGGGACCCCAATACTTATTTGACTCAGGCTTGACTGGACTTTTTTATACTCTACACAATTGATATCTATTTGATAAGTATGAGTCTATGATTGTCAGGAATGTATCTGTGATACCATATGAGTGAAGTTTAGGCAATAATATTATGTGATCAACAGTATCAAATGCCTTTTTTAGGTCTAGGTAGATACTACAGTTCATTTTGTTTGATTCAAACCCCCTGATTACTTTATCTTGCAATATGAGGAAGGGCATGTATGTTGAGTATCCCTTCCTAAATCCAAATTGGTTGGGACAAATTATGCTATTGTTGGAGACATGCTCCATGACGCGGACATGGATCACTTTCTCTAGAATTTTTGATATATATGGAAGGATACTGATAGGTCTATAATTTTTCATTTGTGTTCTATCACCTGATTTATAAATAGGTTTTATGACAGCAATTTTGAGCCTGCTTGGAAACTTCCCCTGGTTAAGACAGATATTTATAAAGTGGACAAGCTTGTTTATGATTGCCATAAATGTTAACTTAAAGATTCTTGCATTAATTTTATCCACTCCATGTCCCACATTTTTCATGTTTTTAATTATAGATATAAGTTCATCATTATTAGTATGTTGCAAATGATTTGTTGTGTCTTTGCAAGGGTCTCCAAGGAACTCAAGAGCCTCCTCAGGACAACCTTTCATGTTTTGTTGCAGGGTTTTCCCAACTGAGCTGAAGAAGGCATTAAATTCCTCTGCAATTTCTAAATTATCCTCAACATGTTTGTCTTCATTGTTTTTAAAGTAATTTGGAAATGTATTCTGATATGATCTTCCAGTAGTATGAGTGATGAGAATTTTCCACATTTGTTTTGCATCATCCTTATTCGCCTCAAGCTCATCCTGTATATATTTGCACTTGGCACCCCGGATCAAGGTGTTTAGGATATTTCTGTATTTAACATATTTGTTTATATTTTCTTGTGTGGGGTTCTTTTGTTTTACGTTAAAGAGTTTGCATCTGTTGTCTATAGATGCCAGGATAGATGGTGATATCCAGGGTTTTATTGGAGTATTTTTACGATTTGGGCTATATTTGAAGCTGAATTTATCTATACCACTTGTATATGCATTGATGATGATTTCACCAGCAGTTCAGTGATGGTTTCAAAGCTTTCCAATGATTTCTTTATATGTTCAGTTAAATTTGTTATTTTGTGATAATCAAATTGACATTGAATTTCCCTCTTGTTTCCTTTTGGACTGACTGCAAAGTCTAGTGTAGTAAATATTGGGAAATGGTCACCTGTATCATCAAGTATTATTCCAGATTTGTTAACAAGGGTTAAGTTATTGCAAAAGATGTTATCAATGAGTGAGTAACAAGTGTTCTGTATCCTTGTGGATTTAGAAACTGATGGAAGAAAACTTGATGATGCTAATAAATTGAAAAAATCCAATGCTGCACCCCCTTTGGAAATACTCAAGAGATCAAGATTGAAATCTCCACAGATGAAGGCAATTTTATTCCTTATTTGAATAATATCTATGGCATTCCCTAGTTCTTCAATGAAACTGTTATTGCTAAGGTTAGGGGGTTTATATATTTGGCACACTAGGATAGATAAATTGTTTCTTAACTGACATTCAATAAGTAGTGATTCTGTACACCTGAACACTTTGGGCAATTGTTGTGTTTCTCTGACATCATTATTCACATAAATTGCAACCCCACCCCCAGTACCATCGGTTCTGCTATCAAAATAGCAAGAGTAACCATTTATGTGTCTTTTCTTTTCCATTTCTTTGCATAGCCATGTCTCTGAGACACATATTATTGACCATCTAACTTTAGTTCTAAACAAAAGCACTTCAAATTCAGCAAATTTATCATCTGAAAGCAAGGACCTGGCATTTATATGGATGATGGTAAACTTGCCAGGGTATGAAGCAGCTGAGGTATCTGATACAGTACCAGGGACAGGGAGGCAATAGTATTTACAGTTAGTTCGAATATTCTCAAATGAATTATATGTATGGGTATGACTTACATCAGTGGGACCTATGACTGGAAAAGGGCAAAATATATGTTGGTCAAGGGATGGTGGATGGTCTATACTTTCTGAAAGAATCATACTCACACCAATTGAAAGTGACGCAGTGTATGCTAGGCGATGGGGAAGCCCAGGATATGAAACACTTCAATATGGAAGCATTTAATAGATTTGGTAGCATGTTAGAGCAGCAATGTATGGCACGTGATATATAGACTCTGTATATATTTTTCCAATATTCTGTTATAGAAAACGGAAATATCATAAGTATCATCTAATAGTTATATTTATAGGGTATGTGTAAACTGAAAACTGTATACTATATTTCAAATAATAGCAGATATCTGTGAAAGGTACACAATGTCACGTGGATACTGTGTATTGTATCAGTGTTGTGATTGTAACTTATGCGGCTTAACTGTAACTTCGTTTGATGAATGGGTGAATGAGATGGTGGGCAGAGTGAGGAGGCTGCTAGTAATGGTGAGAGGGGAGTAGTAATTGTTGTTACCTACATTATGCTTGTGGCCATGCGCCTGGACCAATGTGTGACGCCCATGAACATTATTGCATATGAGAGTATGAAAAGCCTCATGCCTGTGAAATGTGGGCTGTAGCACTCCTTCAAATCGTGACCACGCCACGGCTTTTGAACCAGGTTCCAGTTCAGAGTTTTTGTCTTCTGCTTTCTTGGCTGTAGCCTTCATTGCTGCAACTCCCATGTCGGAGCGGGCAATTCTGGATGTAGCAGCTCCTGCGTCTCCGGCCGCCGCCAGTCGCACGGCAGTGGCGTTACCGCGCACCACCGCCACCGATATGCGCTGCATGAGGCGCTCCATGTCCCGTCGGTCTCCGGTTGCCTGAGCGATGCGTCGGCCGAGCTCCTTTAAGGAGTGACTGTCCGGGCCGAGCGCACCGGACGTCTCAACGGCGACAGGTCGAAACAAATAGCGCCGGCTTATATCGGCATATCGCCGGCGTTTGCGCCCTTCGGCGGTGGTTGCAGCAGCGCTCGCCCGTGCTACGGACGCGGTGACTGACGAGGCGCAGAATGTGTCGACGCAGGTGGCGTCCCAGACGAGGCACTTGCCTTCTGCGTAGGGGAAGGTTGTGATGCCGTCCGGGCGCCGTCCATCCCCGCGGTCCAAACCAGCCGGCTCGAGAACCGCTGGCATGCCAGCGGTCGCCAGCCCGCGCTTAATTACATTGTTCAGCTCCGCATGGCGCGGGAAGCGCCCGGCGCTCAGTTGGCAGCAGAGACCGTGCAGGCCACGCTCATCAATATCGAATCCGCAGCAGCAGCGGTGAGGAGCACATATCTCTGCGCCAACCCGCAGGGCGACTGCCGTCCGCAGTGTGTCGGAGTCTAGCAGTGTGCCAACGTAGGCTGCTGGGAAGGCGTTTAGCCAGGCGCCGGAGTGCGGCTGCGCAGCGGCTCGGAGTCGGGCCCGGTCCACTTATATCGTGCTGTTTTCCAACAGCTGCTTGCTCCTGCCCCTGCACGATCCCACTCACGTTGGTGCCGCTGCCTAGGCTCTTCCGGCGGCGTCAGGCCTGTGCGTCGTTCTCACTCAGCGATGAGATGTCGTGTGGCCTCGCTAACACGAGTAGCGACGGAGCCGTTGATGTTCACTATCGTGTCAGCTGACGCTACATGTGATGCGAGGTGAGCAGGCAGGGCAAGATCAGCCGTCATCCTCACACCAAGCCCACCGAGGCTAACGGGCAGCGTCGCCTGCCGCCAAGCATCACCATGTAGTTGGACGTTCGTGATGGTCTCCACGCCACGGCGAACGGCTTCGTCGATCCTCGTGAGCAGTGCAGGGTGACGGTAGGCCGGATAACTGCGCAGAAGATACAAGAGGCGAGGGAGAGTCACGTAATTCATTCATTTAATCACGTAAAGTAGGAAGAACGCCTGGTGTGCCTCATCCAGAGCCTTAAGACGTCTGCTAAGCTTCTCTACCATATGTTGTCCAAGTAGTAGCCTGCGTCTTATCTGAGGATCGTGGATGGGCGCGCCAAGCAGCTCTAACTCACCCATGGAAACTTCCCGGATGTCGGGAAGGACGTTGTGGAGCTGCTGCAGAGCGTTGAGTTTATCCTGATGTGTGTCTTCTCCTTTTTGATCTCATTTAGTGTTAACTTTGTTCATGCTGTGTTTACTTAACTGTTTAGTTAATGCACAGCTATTGTGTCAGTGTGTACTGTGTATCATATGGCTCCTTTGTTTTAATCTGCCAGTAACTTAGTTGAGCTATTGATTGCATGTTGCGTAGTTCCGTGTTTACACGACTCTCCATATTATTTCATGCAAGCGATTATGTACTTTTGTTCGATACTTCCGGTTATATACAGGCTTTCATTTGTTGTCCAGCTTGAGTACGCAATTTGTTCATTTAGGAATCGAACACCCGCTGCTGCGCTGCCAACGTCTGACGAGCGCTATTTCGTTTTCCCCAGATTCCGGGCGCCGGGCGGCTTCGGTTGGGTCAGCTGCATCTTCAACTCACCTGCCTACATCATCCAGCTTATCTAAGGGAGACAACACTAAGCTCATCACCATTTCACATGTCAACATTAACTCAATCACATCTCGCTGCCGACTTGACGAGCTTTCCCATTTCTCTTCACTTAACGACATTCACATACTTTGTCTATCTGAGACTAAACTTGACGACCAGGTCCATCCTTCTCTCTTCACGCTTGACAATTTGCACGACCCACTGACACGACATAGAGACAGGAATGGAGGTGGTGTTGCGATCTACGTTCGTAATAATCTTGCAGTTAGAAGACTTTCCAATCTTGAGCTTCATGGAATAGAATGGATATGGTGCCTCATTAAAATTTAATCTACCACTCTCATAGTCTGTACAATCTACGTACCTCCCAACTTGTCTTCAGTCCAGAATTCTGACTTCTTCGCAAAATTTAATGAAAGTCTTGCGCTGACACAGGTTTACTGTCCTGACAATATAATTATACTAGGAGACCTAAACGCAGGCAACACATTTCTTCACCCTAAATTCTCAACACATAGCGTGATATCACCATACGAAATCCTTCTTCAAGACGAATTTCTAGCATTAAATCTCAAGCAGCTAATTAACGAACCAGCACGATACACAGGAGTTAATAATGTTGCAAATCTGAGAGACCTGGCGGTATCAGATGATTCTATGATTCGCGACAGTGGCGTACTTCCCTGTTTCTCCAATATTGATCACCTACCAATCTTTGCAACGCTTAAACTTAACAGCCCCTCCATTTCAAGACAAACGATACAATTTTGGGACTACAGACAAACTTACAAGACTCTTACAAGACTGCGCCATCCTTTTCCTACATCACCTGATCATCTCCTATAACATCTCGACGGGCACGGAATAGCCACTAGTGCATCGTTTTACAACATCATGCAATGTACGAAAAAGTGGATGTGCCGGCATGTACAAATACAAATACTCTTGATAGACACAGACTGGGATAGACTACTGGACTGCGACGTAGACGAAGCAACTTACAATTTCACTGATGCCCTGATGACTGCAGCCAAAGCTTCAATTCCTCTCCGAACCATTTCACCCAAAGCAAATGACAAACCCCGGTTTACTTTAGAACTGAAATGCCAAATTCGTAAACGAGATAGACTGTTCAATATTGCGAGAAGGTGTAACACGGAATATGATTGGGAGCGTTGGAGGCAACAGCGAAACTTAACTACAGCAACCAATCAGAAACTGAAAAATTGTCATATACAAACACAAGTCATGAAACTTTTGGAGAATAAAAACAATCCACGCACATATCATAACATCTTAAAAGACATTGGTAGGAAAGCAAATAGGAATATACCACCACTCATCGGACAAGACGGCACACCAATTACTGACGATCTTGACAAAGCGACAATTCTTAACAGACACTTCGCTACTCAAACAAGACTAGACATACATGACAAACAAATACCTCCCATCACTCCTCCTGAACCCCCTATCCCCCCTTTAGCAGAGGTCCAAGTAAATGAACGGGAGGTTCTTTATATTCTCAACTGTCTCGACGCTAATAAATCATCTGGACCTGACAAAATTCCAGCCAAATTTCTTAAGATGTGTGCCCTTCTAATCGCTAATCCCCTGTCTAAAGCTATTCAATTAATCACTTAAGTCAGGTAAATTCCCCACTTCTTGGAAAAAAGCATGCGTTACGCCCATTTTTAAGCGCAAAGGTTCCTAGCTCTGACCCAACGAATTACCGACCAGTAAGTATTCTCCCAAATGTGTCAAAAATCTTGGAAAAACTAGTCTTCAATAAAATGTATGAACATCTAAATGACAATAATTTATTAGCTGAAAAACAAAGTGAGTATCGTCCTGGCCATGGTACGCATATCCAACTATACTATATTTCACTCATCAATTATACACAGCATTGAATACAAATCAAAATTTTACTGCAGTCTTTATTGATATTTCAAAATATTTTGACCAGATTTGGCATGATTGGCTAATCGAGAAGTGTAAAATACAGTACAACATTTCTGAATCTCTCCTCTCGTGGCTAAAATCATACCTAAAAGATCGTACACAAATAGTTCGCGTGGGAAACAGTTTATCTACCCCCTAAAAAATTATGTCAGGCTGTCCTCAAGGTTCGGTGCTTGGACCTCTGCTAGCAATTATGTACCTCAATGACCTTTCCAACAAAACTCAAAATGATGCCCTCTGCTATGCCGACGACACTTCTTTGTATTCATCTCACCCTCATGACAGCCAAGACGACATACAATCAATGCAAGACGACTTAGATGCCATCAGACGATATGGAGCGGACTGGGCCATAACTTTTAATGCACAGAAGACAATACGACTTACTTTCACAAACCGACACGACAGCCGAAACTTCGCACTTTCTTTCGATGGACAGAACATACCCACAGCGACAAGTCACACACATCTTGAACTGACTTTATCCACCGACTTACACTTTCATCAGCACGTTAACACCATCATAAGGACAATTCACACCTTACTAGGACCCATCTATCCTGTAGCCAAATTTCTTTCCGGACCTATGCTCGACAATATCTACACTACTTACATCAGACCGCACTTCGACTACTGTGGCATCATCTATGACGGAAATCTGACTTTGACTGACGCAGCCCGATTTCAGACTCTCCAAAACCGCGGTGCAAGACTAGTGACATGAGCAATGTTTAGATCATCGACAACTGTACTACTGAATGACTTGGGGTGGGAACGACTGGCGACAAGACGACTTATTCATAAACTGCTATTCTTTCACAGACTATATATTACAATCATCCTCCTCTTCCCTCTTACTTGACAGATGTACTGACTGACACTAGGCAAGACGCAACTGGACTTAGACTACGGAATGCAAACCTTCTTTCCACCCTGCCATCACGTCTTACATCTTTCTATCGTTCTTACTTTCCTGACACTATTCGGCAGTGGAATATACTCCCAGCAGCTCTACGCAATATCCAATACCGCTCTGACTTTGCTCGTCAAGTCTGGCAGCGATTTGGAGCACCAGAGTCACCATCTTTACACTCATATGGCACAAAAGTAGGCAACACACATCACACAAGACTTCGCATAGGACTAACAACACTGAACGCACATGTTTTCTAAATACAACACCACAACACACCAAGCCCATCGTGCAGTTGCGGACACCATCACGAAGACACCAACCACTACATACTCTGTGCCCCCTACACAACGCTCACCGAGTAGACCTATTTAACGCGATAAGAATACTAATACCTAATTTCGATAACCTCTCGACTACAAGGAAAATTAACATTCTCCTTTTCGGCGAAAATTTTAACAAAGGCCAGGAAACAATCATTGCTCACCATTGCCAAACATTTATCATGCGTACTTGTCGCTTCAGTTCCTCAACATAACACGACACATCGTTTCTACAAGCTGACCCGACCATAGCTGCCCGGCGCCTGGGCTACCTACCTACCTACAAGGTATTTAATGGTTGCTCGGCGGGCTGGTGGCGGGGTCGGCACATTCTGATTATCTGTTCCTGGATAATTTCTTTTCAGCATTTTCGTTGTTACTCTCACGTCATTGATTTTGTTTTGTCATTGCAATTTAGTTCCATGGAGAGGTGATTTAATTTAAGCGTTTGCTTTTGCGCCAATCCAACACTGTTTCTTTCGTTGTATATGTTTAGTTGATAATAAAATTACTCTGAACTGAACTGAAAGGAAAGTAACCTCACACTTTGTTGCATTAATGTTGTATCCCACTTTGTCCATTTCTGCCTTGATCCGTTGGATGCTGGAGATGACGCGTGGCATTGGACCCGCCAGTGTACCGTCGTCTAAGTACCAGACGTTGATGTCTGTGTCTGCGGCTCTGGCGGCGGGGTCCACTGCTAGCGAGAACAGCAGAGAACTTAGTGGGTCTC
>JAXIVJ010020315.1:0-10867 GCA_036785665.1 Chirona hameri
TTTACTCCGATTGAATACCCTACAGGAAGCTGATGTGCAAACGTCATTCTGGCATTATTGGTCGATAGAGGCGACTATGAAATCCTCCCATCTCTGTCAGATCACTGAGCATTGCACAGTTTGCATGGACAGGTCGGCGCCTCACACAAACACATCGGCTGTAACCTGAAAACATTGCCAATTATTTTGCAGCAAATACATGGCAGCATAAAACAAACGCAAACATAACAAAACAACATAATCGCCGCATGCAAACGTAAGAGAACAGCACCAGCCAGGCGACTATGGGACAGTGTTGTAGAGGAGACACGATGGGAGACAGCGGAGGAGACACGAT
This sequence comes from Chirona hameri, assembly GCA_036785665.1. Taxonomy (NCBI): domain Eukaryota; kingdom Metazoa; phylum Arthropoda; class Thecostraca; order Balanomorpha; family Balanidae; genus Chirona; species Chirona hameri. The sequence goes on from JAXIVJ010020315.1 coordinate 338, forward strand.
GGGAGACGGCGGAGGAGACACGATGGGAGACGGCGGAGGAGACACGATGGGAGACGGCGAGAGAGACACGATGGGAGACGGCGGAGGAGACACGATGGGAGACGGCGGAGGAGACACGATGGGAGACGGCGGAGGAGACACGATGGGAGACGGCGGAGGAGGGCACGATGGGAGACGGCGGAGGAGACACGATGAGAGACGGCGGAGGAGACACGATGGGAGACGGCGGAGGAGACACGATGGGAGACGACGGAGGAGACACGATGGGAGACGGCGGAGGAGGCAACTCTGCAGAGGACACGCGACGGGAGACGGCGGGGAGAAGAAGCGACGGGAAGGGCGGTCGGGACAGTGCTGCTAGTGATGATGCTGCTAGTGATGATGCTGCTAGTGATGATGCTGCTAGTGATGATGCCTGGGGATTAAGGGTGCTGCAACTGCTCAGGTTACGCGGCGACTGTGAAAGTACCGCGGAGGAGAGGAGACGTGACATGAGACCACGGCGGGTTACAGCGGACAGCAGACAGCAGACGCGCCGGCCGGCGACGGGGGCCGGGACAGTCGGCTGGCGACAGGGGAACGGGGTGGCGAGGCACGATAGCGGCGGTGTACAGCAGACAGCAGACGCGCCGGCCGGCGGCGGGGGCCGGGACAGTCGGCTGGAGACAGGGGGACGGGGTGGCGAGGCACGCTGGCGGTGTACAGCAGCTCTGCAGCCACGGGCAGCGAGCTGGCGCGTGGACCGCCAGCTCAGCAGGACTGAGAGTGAGAGCGAAGATAGACCCGCCACCAACAGCACCACCAGCCAGACGAGCCGAGTTAGAGCGCGATGCACGCGAGAGACATATAGCGGGAGAAAAAGAGAGAGAGAGAGAGCCCGCCGAGTCGCGGCTGCACATACCTTCTGGTTTGCTATGGGGGTGATTTGGCCCACCTAAACGGCAAACACAAAACAGCAAATCAATGAAGCGAAACAAAACGGCAACCAAAACCATTGAACCGACACCAAACAGCTGGGACGGGGGAAACAGGGGCGCGTTCCCCCAAACGACTGTCAGCCTCAGATATGGTTACAAAGCCACCAAAGGGTTTCAGGCCCGAAGCAAAAACAGAAAAAGGAGAAAATAAAACTAAATGCATCACAATAAGTACAATTGACAAAAGCGTTACATAATTAAGAATTTGTCTCAGGTACTGGGTAAATTACTATTTGGCTAGTTACTGTAAATATCGCATCGGCTGAAGGGCTTTAACTGGCCACATTCAACTCATCAGGAACCACACTAAAATCGTAGTATCCTTGCGTGCCCCTCATTGAGAACAGAACTGCAATACATTACTTGAATTTCGAAAGTAGCCCCACGACACCGAGTGAGGTCGAAAGTGTGACGTCATCAGTCAAGTTTCCTATTCAGTATTCATTCAGTCCCACTATTCAGTTAAGTAAAGTTCAGTAAAATTGGTGGGGGCGATTGCCCCACCAATTTTCACTAAATTCGAAGGCATTATAAAGTAGAAAAGGAAATTTCCAGCTGTAAGCCACCAAGTTGGGGACATATTTTTCAGCTTTGAAACCATTTTGGCCCAACAACACATTTTTAGAACAACAAAAAACTTCATCCACGGTCTCGGAGGGGCATGGCGAACCAGCCAGCGCAGTGTCAGTTACTTGGTCCGTTTCTGTACAGTCGATTAGTCCAAGAAGCGAAGCATTACCGCTGCATAGCTCAGCACCCATCCCGGCCCAGGAGCCTGCTGCGCCCTGCTGGTGCCATCTATCGAGAGGACCGGTAACTCGCGGTACTAGCCGGGTCCCCGCTGGCACAAGGTGAGTCTCCCAAAAGGGGGATTTAGTTTGACCATGTTAGAGGCTAAGCATCAGGACAGCGACGACAGACACAACCCAGCAACTAAAAATGGTAACATACTTTATTATTAAGAATTACCACGACATTGTATATGGAATAATCAAATACATAATCCAAACAAAAAATAACAAGCATTTTAAAATACTGGAGGACTGATTATTTCTAACTAAACTAACTAACTAACTATTTCTAACTAAAATATTATTTCTAAGCAAACTAAACGGCTATTTTTTTTATAACTAAACCAAATAAAAATACAAGCAGTCCTGCAGCAAAACAGGCCATCCACACGTCTGGTACGTAACCAACTCTGTCTGCTTAGCATCCATCCCCAGTCGAGCACTGACCTGGCGGCGCCACCATGCGCTGCCACTTCTGGAACAGCGTCGTCTTGAGGCAATCGCGCGGACTGAGCGAGTAGGCCTTATGCCGCGTCATCAGCTCCTGCATCGGCTCCAGGATGACGCACAGCTGGGGAGGGGAGCTGGTCACTAGCGGGCCGACACCCCCCACTCCGCCCCGTCACGTCCCGTCACGTCACGTCACGCCAGTGGCAGGACGGCCGGAGGCAGCGGTAGCCGGAAGCGTCGGACGGGGTCAGACACTGACGAACGATTCAACAGAGCCGAACACAGCGACAACAACTTGTTACATGACCTCAGAAGCTTTCAAATACAGCGCCAAATTTACGTCCCCATCCCCATGCCTCGCGTCTGCCCCGACACCGCGCCTCACCGCTGACCGACCCCCCCCCCCCCGACACCGCGCCTCACCGCTGGCCGACCCCTCCCCCCCCCCCCCCCCCGACACGCGCCTCACCGCCCCGCCCGACACCGCGCCCTCACCGCTGACCGCCCCGCCCGACACCGCGCCTCACCGCTGACCGACCCCCCCCCCCCCCCCCCCCCGACACCGCGCCTCACCGCTGGCCCCCTCCCCCCACCCCGACATCGCGCCCTCACCGCCCCGCCCGACACCGCGCCCTCGACCGCCCCCCCCCTCCCCCCGACACCGCGCCTCACCCGCTGCCGACCCCTCCCCGCCCGACATCGCGCCTCACCGCCCCGCCCGACACCGCGCCCTCACCGCCTCCCGCCCCGCCCGATCACCGCGCCTCACCGCTGACCGCCCCGCCCGACACCGCGCCTCACCGCTGACCGACCCCCCCCCCCCGACACCGCGCCCCCGCCCGACACACCGCGTCTCACCGCCCCGCCCGACACCGCGCCTCACCGCTGACCGCCCCGCCCGACACCGCGCCTCGCCGCTGGCCGCCCCACCCGACACCGCCGCCTCACCGCTAGCCGCCCCGCCCGCACACCGCCCGACCCTCACCCGCCCCCCGCCCGACACCGCGCCTCACCGCTGACCGCCCCGCCCGACACCGCGCCCTCACCGCTGACCCGCCCCCGCTCGACACCGACCGCCGCTCACCGCCCCGCCCGACACCGCACCTCACCGCTGACCGCCCCGCCCGACACCGCGCCTCACCGCTGGCCGCCCCGCCCGACACCGCACCTCACCGCTGGCCGCCCCGCCCCGACACCGCGCCTCACCGACCCCGACACCGCGCCTCACCGCTGACCGCCCCGCCCGACACCGCGCCTCACCGCTGGCCGCCCCGCCCCGCCCGACACCGCACCTCACCGCCCCGCCCGACACCGCGCCTCACCACCCGACCACCCGCGCCTCACCGCTGACCGCCCCGCCCGACACCGCGCCTCACCGCTGGCCGCCCCGCCCGCGACACCGCACCTCACCGCTGGCCGCCCCGCCCGACACCGCGCCTCACCGCTGGCCGCCCCGCCCGACACCGCACCTCACCACCCGACACCGCGCTTCACCGCTGGCCGCCCCGCCCGACACCGCACACCTCACCGCTGGCCGCCCCGCCCGACACCGCCGCCTCACCCGCAGGTAGTTGAGCGTCACGTTGGTGAGCCCCCTGGCGGGTGATGTTCTTGCCGAGCTGCTCGGCCAGCGCCGGCTCCTGCTGCGCGTGCAACGCCAGCACCGAGCGCGGAATCAGCTCCTTGACGCCGCGCGTGGCGAAGTGCCACGACTTGATTCGCATCAGGTCGTCGAACGTGAACTCGACGATGAAGCGGCCCTCGGTGCACACCTGAAGGTAGAACACGACGACGGTGAGACTAGAGAACGGCGGTGAGACTAGAGAACGGCGGGAGAGACTAGATAACGGCGGTGATAGACTAGAGAACGGCGGTGAGAGACTAGAGAACGGCGGTGAGAGACTAGAGAACGGCGGTGAGACTAGAGAACGGCGGTGAGAGGACTAGAGAACGACGGTGAGAGACTAGAGAACGGCGGTGAGAGACTAGAGAACGACGGTGAGAGACTAGAGAACGACGGTGAGAGACTAGAGAACGGCGGTGATAGACTAGAGAACGGCGGTGAGAGACTAGAGAACGGCGGTGAGAGACTAGATAACGGCGGTGAGAGACTAGAGAACGGCGGTGAGAGACTAGATAACGACGGTGAGAGACTAGTGAACGACGGTGAGAGACTAGAGAACGGCGGTGAGAGACTAGAGAACGGCGGTGAGAGACTAGATAACGGCGGTGATAGACTAGAGAACGGCGGTGATAGACTAGAGAAACGGCGGTGAGAGACTAGAGAACGACAGTGATAGACTAGAGAACGACAGTGATAGACTAGAGAACGGCGGTGTGAGACTAGAGAACGGCGGTGAGAGACTAGAGAACGACGGTGAGAGACTAGAGAACGACGGTGAGAGACTAGATAACGGCGGTGATAGACTAGAGAACGGCGGTGAGAGACTAGGTGAGAGACTAGATAACGACGGTGAGAGACTAGAGAACGGCGGTGTGAGACTAGAGAACGACGGTGAGAGACTAGAGAACGACAGTGATAGACTAGAGAACGGCGGTGATAGACTAGAGAACGGCGGTGAGAGACGAGAACGACAGTGATAGACTAGAGAACGGCGGTGTGAGACTAGAGAACGGCGGTGTGAGACTAGAGAACGGCGGTGTGAGACTAGAGAACGGCGGTGTGAGACTAGAGAACGGCGGTGTGAGACTAGAGAACGGCGGTGAGAGACTAGAGAACGACAGTGATAGACTAGAGAACGGCGGTGATAGACTAGAGAACGGCGGTGAGAGACTAGAGAACGACAGTGATAGACTAGAGAACGGCGGTGTGAGACTAGAGAACGGCGTGTGAGACTAGAGAACGGCGGTGTGAGACTAGAGAACGGCGGTGAGAGACTAGAGAACGACAGTGATAGACTAGAGAACGGCGGTGATAGACTAGAGAACGGCGGTGAGAGACTAGAGAACGACAGTGATAGACTAGAGAACGGCGGTGTGAGACTAGAGAACGGCGGTGTGAGACTAGATAACGGCGGTGTGAGACTAGAGAACGGCGGTGAGAGACTAGAGAACGACAGTGATAGACTAGAGAACGGCGGTGATAGACTAGAGAACGGCGGTGAGAGACTAGAGAACGACAGTGATAGACTAGAGAACGGCGGTGATAGACTAGAGAACGGCGGTGAGAGACTAGAGAACGACAGTGATAGACTAGAGAACGGCGGTGTGAGACTAGAGAACGGCGGTGTGAGACTAGAGAACGGCGGTGTGAGACTAGAGAACGGCGGTGAGAGACTAGAGAACGGCGGTGTGAGACTAGAGAACGGCGGTGTGAGACTAGAGAACGACGTGAGAGACTAGAGAACGGCGGTGAGAGACTAGAGAACGGCGGTGAGAGACTAGAGAACGACAGTGATAGACTAGAGAACGGCGGTGAGAGACTAGAGAACGACGGTGAGAGACTAGAGAACGGCGGTGAGAGACAGGAGAACGACAGTGATAGACTAGAGAACGGCGGTGATAGACTAGAGAACGACAGTGATAGACTAGAGAACGGCGGTGTGAGACTAGAGAACGGCGGTGTGAGACTAGAGAACGGCGGTGTGAGACTAGAGAACGGCGGTGAGAGACTAGAGAACGCGGTGTGAGACTAGAGAACGGCGGTGTGAGACTAGAGAACGGCGGTGAGAGACTAGAGAACGACAGTGAGAGACTAGAGAACGACAGTGATAGACTAGAGAACGGCGGTGATAGACTAGAGAACGGCGGTGATAGACGGCACATAGAAACGGACTGAGCCATGGGGAACTGATGACTGGTGCGGCCCGGCAGTGAAACCGGGACATGCCATCGACAAACGGAGTTGGTCAACACTTGCTTATAAAAATGCAGGATATTTCCAATGAAGACAGGACGAGAATAGGTCTATTACGCCAGGACTGACTGAAAACACGAGTAACAAAAACAGAGGACGAATCGTACGCAACTATAACCGTCCCTGCAGCCTGGGAAAGCAACATCAACTGCGAGAGCTTAACGTAAAGGTGAGATCCAGTAGACAAAGGCTCCACAATAACTAGCGGGCAACTCAAATTGACTAATAATCACGAATACTTCCAATAACTAAAGACAACTATCACTAGCTAGATAAACCTCTCTACCATCCCGTCCATCTTCTAAGCCGTTCCAGTCACCCTCCCCCTGTCACCCCCTCTCCACCAGCACCCCTCCCCCCGTCGCCACCCCCTCGCACACCCGGTCGCATTTGGCACGGACCTTGGCGAGCAGCGGCTTGCCGTGGTGGGTGACCATGGTGGCGGTGTCGCAGTCGAGTGTGATACTGGTCGTGTGGAACGACTCCTTCGGGTGGCGTAGGCTGAAGTAGAGCTCCGTGACGCCGCCCTCAAATATACTCCGGAAGTAGCGAGGAATCAGCGTCCGGCCGATCACTGCCACAAGGTCATACGGAGGTCAGCTGGGGGCAGGCCGAATCAGCTGAGGTCAGCCGGGTGCGACAGGGTCAGATGAGATCAAATAGTGAGACAAGGTCAGATGAGGTCAACAAGGTGAGACCTCTGGAGGACTTGTAGAGTGCGACGTAAAAAATCTGCGCAAAAATATGGTACCTTTGAGAAAGATATATCGACAAATAATCAAACTTTATTACAAAAGGGCCGACCACCCTATACGAGGCGTTGGAAGTGTTTTTTTTGCTTTTAATAAAGAAATAGAGACGTGATGATTCCAAGTCAGAAATTAAAGAATGGCCAGCTTCCATAAAATGTTGAGAGTTACATATTAAATGTTACATGACAATGGTATCGATAAGAATGAGCCATTCCTGCTGCACGGCCTGGCTGCAGCGATTGGCCGACATACTGTATCTCTTAGGTCCGTCCTCGAGGCAGAACGTCAGTGTGAGGGTGGCGTCATCCTCGAAGAACTCTGTGGCGAACGCGTCCCACCAGAGGCTGTCACTGTCCTGTAACACACGACAGCCGCCTCGTAACACACGACAGCCGTGACCGTAACACACGACAGCCGCCCCCGTAAACACACGACCGTAACACACGACAGCCGCCCCCCGTAACACACGACAGCCACGATCGTAACACACGACAGGCGCCACCGTAACACACAACGGTAACACACGACAGCCGCGACAGTAACACACGACAGCCGCCCCCGTAACACACGACAGCCGCGACCGTAACACACGACAGGTGGGACCGTAACACACGACAGTCGCGACAGTAACACACGACCGTAACACACGACAGCCGTGACCGTAACACACGACAGCCGTGGCTGTAACACACGACCGTAACACACGACAGCCGCGACCGTAACACACGACAGGCACGACCGTAACACACGACAGCCGCCACCGTAACACACGACAGCCGCGACCGTAACACACGACAGCCGCGACCGTAACACACGACCGTAACACACGACAGCCGCCCCCATAACACACGACAGGCGCGACCGTAACACACGACAGCCGCCACCGTAACACACGGCAGCCGCGACCGTAACACACGACAGCCGCCACCGTAACACACGACCGTAACACATGACAGTCGCGACAGTAACACACGACAGCCGCGACCGTAACACACGACAGGCGCGACCGTAACACACGACAGCCGCGACCGTAACACACGACAGCCGCCCCCGTAACACACGACAGCCGCGACGTAACACACGACAGCCGCGACCGTAACACACGACAGCCGCGACCGTAACACACGACAGCCGCGACCGTAACACGCGACAGCCGCCACCGTAACACACGATAGCCGCGACCGTAACACACGACAGCCGCCCCCATAACACACGACAGCCGCGACCGTAACACACGACAGGTGGGACCGTAACACACGACAGTCGCGACAGTAACACACGACAGCCGCGACCGTAACACAACGACAGCCGCCACCGTAACACACGACAGCCGCCACCGTAACACACGAACGTAACACACGACAGCCGCGACCGTAACACACGACAGCCGCGACCGTAACACACGACAGGCGCGACCGTAACACGACAGCCGCGACCGTAACACACGACAGCCGCGACCGTAACACACGACCGTAACACACGACAGCCGTGACCGTAACACACGACAGCCGTGGCCGTAACACACGACCGTAACACACGACAGGCACGACCGTAACACACGACAGCCGCCACCGTAACACCACCGTAACACACGACAGCCGCCACCGTAACACACGACAGCCGCGACCGTAACACACGACCGTAACACACGACAGCCGCCCCCATAACACACGACAGGCGCGACCGTAACACACGACAGCCGCCACCGTAACACACGGCAGCCGCGACCGTAACACACGACAGCCGCCACCGTAACACACGACCGTAACACATGACAGTCGCGACAGTAACACACGACAGCCGCGACAGTAACACACGACCGTAACACACGACAGCCGCGACCGTAACACACGACAGCCGCCACCGTAACACACGACAGGCGCGACCGTAACACACGACAGCCACGACCGTAACACACGACAGCCGCGACCGTAACACACGACAGCCGCGACCGTAACACACGACAGCCGCCACCGTAACACACGACAGCCGCGACCGTAACACACGACCGTAACACACCGACAACCGCGACCGTAACACACGACAGGCGCGACCGTAACACATGACAGCCGCGACCGTAACACAAGACAGCCGCGACCGTAACACACGACAGCCACGACAGTAACACACGACAGCCACGACCGTAACACACGACAGCCGCGACCGTAACACACGACAGCCGCCCCAGTAACACAGACCGTAACACACGACAGCCGCGACCGTAACACACGACAGCCGCAACCGTAACACACGACAGCCGCGACCGTAACACACGACAGCCACCACCGTAACACACGACCGTAACACACGACACACATGACCGTAACACACGACAGCCACGACCGTAACACACGACAGCCGCCACCGTAACACATGACAGCCACCACCGTAACACACGACCGTAACACACGACCGTAACACACGACCGTAACACACGACAGCCGTGGCAGTAACACACGACAGCCGCGACCGTAACACACGACCGTAACACACGACAGCCGCCCCCGTAACACACGACAGGCGCGACCGTAACACACGACCGTAACACACGACAGCCGCGACCGTAACACACGACAGCCGCGACCGTAACACACGACCGTAACACACGACCGTAACACACGACAGCCGCCCCCATAACACACGACAGGCGCGACCGTAACACACGACAGCCGCCACCGTAACACACGACAGCCGCGACCGTAACACACGACAAGCGCGACCGTAACACACGACAGCCGCGACCGTAACACACGACCGTAACACACGACCGTAACACACGACCGTAACACACGACCGTAACACACGACCGTAACACACGACCGTAACACACGACCGTAACACACGACAGTAACACAAGACAGTAACACACGACAGCCGCGACCGTAACACACGACCGTAACACACGACAGCCGCCCCCGTAACACACGACAGGCGCGTCCGTAACACACGACAGTCGCGACCGTAACACACGACAGCCGCGACCGTAACACACGACAGCCGCGACCGTAACACACAACAGCCGCAACCGTAACACACGACAGCGCGACCGTAACACACGACAGCCGAGGACCATATCACACGACCGTAACACACGACAGCCGCGACAGTAACACACGACCGTAACACACGACAGCCGCCCCCGTAACACACGACAGCGCGACAGTAACACACGACAGCGCGACCGTAACACAAGACAGCCGCCCCCGTAACACACGACAGCCGCGACAGTAACACACGACAGCCGCGACCGTAACACACGACCGTAACACACGACAGTCGCGACAGTAACACACGACAGGCGCGACCGTAACACACGACCGTAAACACGACCGTAACACACGACCGTAACACACGACAGCCGTCACCGTAACACACGACCGTAACACACGACAGTCGCGACAGTAACACACGACAGGCGCGACCGTAACACACGACCGTAACACACGACAGCCGCCACCGTAACACACGACAGCCACGACCGTAACACACGACAGACGCGACCGTAACACACGACCTGCGCCCACCCGTAACACACGACAGCCACGACGTAACACACGACAGCCGCGACCGTAACACACGACAGCCGCCCCGTAACACACGACAGGCGCGACCGTAACACACGACAGCCGTGCACCCGTAACACACGACAGCCGCCCCCGTAACACACGACAACGCCACCGTAA
>JAXIVJ010020316.1:0-10857 GCA_036785665.1 Chirona hameri
AGGGGCCGAGTCTGCACCCCACAGAGCCGCGCCGTCCGCCGTCTGATCCAGCTCCATCGCCACGCCCGGCTGCCGCTCCGACCTGAGGTCAGGGTAGGTCACGGCCCGCGGCGCCGGCAGCACCGCCTGCTGACGGCCAGCGGTGCTGACTGCGTCTGACCTCGGGTCAGCGCTGACCGCAGCGGCGGCTGTCTGCCGCCTCTGCTCCCCGGACCGCGGCCAGACGGCCGGGGCCGGCTGCAGCGGCAGCTGAGACAGCGGCACGTCTGTCTGAGAAGCCGCGGCGGAGGGCGTGTCGTCTCCCGGGTCCGCTGGATCTGTCCCGATCCGACCCGCCAGCGTCGTCACCATGGCCAGCGCGTGCTGCATGGCTGTCGTCCGGCCCTGTCCCGGCCGGACGGCCCGCCGCCGCCGCCGGCGCGGCTGCTGCTGCGGCGGGCTGAGCCGTGCCGCGGTGCCACACCAGCACGCCGTCCGGCTCGCCGACCGTGGCCGCGGAGACGATCCGAGCGATCATGGTCCGCTCCAACACGTCCAGCACCGGCCACATCAGGCCGCGGGGCGACGGGGAGGCGGCCAGACGAGCCACGGGGAACTCAGCGCCGGCGGTGGAGGGGCCGAAGTCCGCCGGGGACAGCTGAGGACGGGCGGTGGACGGGCCGATATCCGCTGCATGGAGATCAGGACGGGCGGTGGACGGGCCGAGACCCGCCGGGGACAGCTGAGGGCGGGCGGTGGACGGGCCAACACCTGTATGGAGATCAGGACGGGCGGTGGATGGGCCGAGACCCGCCGGGGACAGGTGAGGGCGGGGAGTGGACGGGCTGAGAACTCCCGAAGACAGCTCGGGCCGGGCGGCGGACGGGCCTAGATTCACTGCGGGCAGCCCAGGGCGGACGGTTGAAGGAATCGCCGCTGACAGTTTGATCATAGGCCGCCATGCGTCGGGATGAGACGGGGGCGTGTTGGTAGGTGACGCGCTCGACACTGGCTGCGGCCTGTGCCAGTGGTCGACGTGGTATTCTGGCGCAGTGATGGCGTTAACGGAGCTCTCGCCGGTGGCTGGAGGGTCGTACCGATACCCAGTTGCGGCGGTGACTGGAGGGTCGTACCGATACCCTGTTTCAGAAACAGAGGGCGGGTTGAACTGGTACCCAACAGTAGAAGCTGAAGGAGGGTCGTATTTGTACCCATTATCGCCAGAGGCTGGTGGATCATACTGATAGCCATTGCCAGTACCGGCGGTCGGGTTGTACTGGTACCCAGTATCAGCGGTCGGGTGGCCATTATTGGTGCCCAAGGCGGCCGGTTCGGATCCCGAGGGTGCAATGGACGGCAGGTCGGGGATCACTGTGTTTAAGTGAGCCGGTTGTTGTGCCGAAAGTCCATCACTGACTGCACGTACTCCGGCCGGCTGAAACTGGGGACGGCGCACTAGGCCGCCGCCACATCGAGTCCGGCTGAGACTCGACCGGTGCTGGGTGACCGCTGACTTCAGCAGGCTCAGGCTGCCACATCGAGTCCGGCTGAGACTCGGTCGGTGCTGGGTGACCGCTGACCTCAGCAGGCGCAGGCCGCCACATCGAGTCCGGCTGAGACTCGGCCGGTGCTGGGTGACCGCTGACCTCAGCAGGCTCGGGGTGAGGTCGCCGCTCGGAGGAGGCCGGCTGACACCCGCGGGCCCGCTCGTCAGCGACCCGGCCGGCCAACGATTGGTCTCTGTCCCGACCGGGCCGGATATTGCCGTCCGCCGTCGATTCATTGGAAACACTCGGCGATGGATTATTTCGCGGGGAGCCGGGGAACGGGGGCGCCGCCTGTGAAACATCGGGACCAGCGAGCGGGCCGGCGTCGGCGACAACGTTAGAGTGAAACGCAGGAGTAGCGCTAATATCGCCGCCAATATCGTGCGTGCGTGGAGCCGTGAAAATAATGGCTCCCGTCAGTTTCACATTGCTGTTGTGTGTCGCTTGCAAGTCGGTGATAGTCACTTCAAGCTGATCCGGTGCTTTGTAGCTGTATCGCTGTTGTTGATTCGGCATTTCGAGGCTGTATCCCTCACCCTGAGCCTGCTCTGGCGTTTCGTAGTTATATCCCTGGGTCTGCTCCGGTGCTTCGTACTCGTATGGCGGCTGCTGGTCATGATCTGCGGGTCGGAGCTGAGGCTGGACCGATTCTGCCACTGAGACTGAGGACGCCGCTTGTTGAATCTGTCTCTGATCGTGGTGAGATCTGACCGCAGACTGACCCACGGTAGGATGATGGCCGCCGAATCTGTCGCTGTCGGCCAGCCCGGGCTGAAGATCAGCCCCGGGGTCGCTGACCTCTGTTGGCCGCTGACTTTGGAGAGCAGTCGCTCCCTGTGCGGTGTTCGCTGCTCCCATCGGGTACCGGTGTCTGCCTTGCTCAGACGAAACCAACGGCCGAGTCGCCTCCTGCCCCTGACCGTGACTCTTCTGATACTCCATCTTGTTCTGATCCTGCCTCTGCCCCTGGAACAGTCTCTGGTCCGGATCTGGTCTCTGCCGTTCCCGTGTCTGATCCTGCCTCTGCTCCTGGAACAGTCTCTGGTCCGGATCTGGTCTCTGCCGTTCCCGCGTCTGATCCTGCCTCTGCTCCTGGAACAGCCTCTGGTCCGGATCTGGTCTCTGCCGTTCCCGTGTCTGTTCCTGTATCACGTGACCCCCACCCTCCGGCCCCGCTCCGTCCCCTGTCCCTCCTCTCGTCTCCACCACCTGCGTCGTCCGTCCGCCGATCTCAGAGAACTGCACCAGGAACGCTGACGCCGTGAGCCGGGGAGTCGGAGGGATCAGTGGCGCGTCAGGCCCCCGCGCCAGACCCACCAGCACCTGTCCGGCTCCGACAGCTGGCGGCGACAGCAGGCTCCTCCTGCCCCGGCGCCGGGCACCGTCAGCCGGCTCCGCCCCCTCCCTCAGCAGCCCGGGCCGGCTGCCAGCGGCCAGAATCCGTACCGGCGCCAATGAATGCGGCTCGCCGTCACGATTGACTAACATGACCTGCGGCCGGACGCGGGCGTCGCGTCCGGCGGGCCCCCGCTGTCCCCCGGCGGCGGCGGCGGCGGCGGCGGAGGAATGGCCGGCCGCCGTCGTCTCCGATGACGCCTGATGACCACCGGAGGGTCGTTTGGTCCTCTCTCGCGGCGCGGAGGAGGCGGTGACCGCAGCTGTCGGTCCCGGCGGCGGAGACCGCTCCTGTCGGCCGTTGATGGAGTCTGCAGTCACTGCCGGCCGCACCACCCCGGCCGTCCAGCTGGAACAATGGAGAGGCGCCGTTAGCACGTGATTAATGGCTATCATCGGTCAAACTGAATACCGGCTCCTTCCCAGCGGGGGCCATTTGCAGACCGGGGACGCTCGAGCAGAAATAAAATGGCTTATTTTGCAGCGAGTGGATTTACTCCACTTTCATACTATATTAAAGGTCGTGAACTCTAACAGACTGTCCTGTCAAAACCGACCGGAAGGAAAATAAACGCCGTAATATATAATTAAAGTGAAATATTGACCTTTGTATTTATTTTTCTGAATTATCTAATGACACATGTATGATATCAAATTGATCGCGTCTCAATTTAAAGGTGAAATAACAACCTTTTCTATTTCAATAATTACAATTTGATAAATTAAAATATATGTACTTATATATGATAACGAACGGTATGATCTTTCTCTATATCTGGCGTTTTTCTTTCATTTGAAATCACTGTGCCTGATGTGATCACTGTGTCCCTGAAACGAATCGCCGACACTTAATAGGTCGCCGTTGAGTGCATAAATAAACTTCCGATTTCATGGCCACTTTGTCGATTGTTTGTTGATTGTTTTGGAAAAAGTGGTTATTTTGTATTGATAAGCTAAAGCATTGTATTATATACAGCCAGAGACAAAACTATGCAAAACGCATAATGTTGAAAACAAATGAACCATTATGACAATTGTTTTCAAAAATTGAGGGTCGCAACCTCTGCACCCCACGACTAGGGCGTCGTTGGGTGAATAAGTTAACTGCTAATATTGATACCTTTTTATTCAATGCTTGTGATTGTTATCCGCCCCTGTAGCTCAGTCGGGAGAGCGCTGGGATTTTGACCTCACCCGGTGTGGCAGCCCGGGTTCGAGTCGCTTCGGCGCTCACTAATTGCCCCTGACTGGGATGGCCTGCTTCCGGTGGCAGCGGTCGCACTCAAGGTCAGGTGATGTCCGAGGGCGGGGCGGACCGTGTCCAGGTATGTCGGGCACGTACAACTTTCGCCTCTAAATTCTGCCGGCCACCAGGAATTGCGCGATCGGGTGGGTGGTGGGGTCAGGGCCTGCGCAACAAGCTATGCTTAGCGTGGGTCCTGACCTCGGAAATCCATCCATTCAAAACATTCGAACTAAATGTATTAAAAACAAATGTTAAGGAAAGTAGGGCACATAATCATAATAGACAGAGTGCAAGACATATTTTCCATACCATTTAGTCAAAAGGCAATACCGAATTTTGGTGGGGACCGAAATTCGTTACCAAGTAGGTACTTGAGAGTACCTACCGATCGTCAAAAGTGTGGAACGCTCATCAACTTTAATTTGAAATATCCTTCGGTAGGAATGTTTATATGTAAGATATGATCAATTTACAATACATTTTGGTCTCGTCTGTCAATTTCAAGTAATAACTCCATTTCTTTGTGGGAAAAGGTCAATATTTCCCTTTAACGCTGTTTTCCAAACCTGCTGAAATACTCTTGATTGCGGTAAGTATAAGCTGTTTTCCCCAGGACTTATCTAAAACGCGTGAAACAAAAACAAAATAGAATAATTAATTACGTCATCTTCTCAGTCTCGAAGCTTCAGCCATAGGCCCAAATTTGTTAAGCACAGGATTGATTGCGCAACCCTTCCGCCACTTTGTTTCAGTCTGCTGCCACGCTGTTTTGAAGCTATAGGCACATATATACCTACATATTGCGGGCCAGCTGGCGTTCTTTGGTATTTACTAGGAGCCCATACTTCCCACGGGAAAGCTTTTTGCTATACAAAGGAAGCGAAATATTCAAACTTTCATTTTCGTTTTCATCACCATTTTCATTTTCGAGTTGTTTTATTTTCGTCGTTTACATCTGACTTGTACGACTCGCGCTGAACGGAGGGCCGCGAATTTCGGGCGACATTTGGAAGTCCAGCGCGGCGATAAATCCGGTCTTGGAACCGCTGGAGGCTGTTTGGACCACTCAGAACAAGTGGAGAGCGGAAAACACGGCGGCAATACCGCGGTGTCAACAGGCCACAAAAGCCCGACGGCATGATTATACATCACCCCGTGCCGGACGGCAGTCACAAACACAAGAGCACCGGCGCTCCGTCTCCCCGGAACTGTGCTCTGCTGCTGCTCTGTGGAACCAGCCGGAGGCTGCACAGTGTGACTGCAGCGTTTGGGCGGAATCTCAGCCCTGAGCCCAGCTATGGGCCCCGACTCCCGAGTCGACGGAGACTGAATCTTACCTGGCAGATGGGGGCACCAGCTCGGTTGATTCGCTGACGAGACAGCAAACGATGGTGAGAGCAAGCGTCCACATCACGCTCTGGAAGGGTGTAAACAAAAGATTAGTCTTGGCGGATGTTTACATGCAATATATTAACGGTCAAGGCAATACTTTATGCAGCTGTGCTCATGGTGATATGGTTGTTTTCCTCTTAAGACGCTTAACAAACCACGACAATGTGCGTGGACGAGTAACAATGATCCATATATGATATAGCCCATTGTGATCCATTCTGGTGACACGACATCACTTACCACCAGATATCACCTGATTTAAGCGTGTCATCTTCCGACATTAAGTACATCAATTTGTCCGAGCTGTTGGGGTTAATGGGTCGGTTAATATCGCCTGCGGCTCCATTATTCCGCTCCGTCTCCGACTAATGGTCGGTTAGGGCAACAGGTGCTAACGGGCGCGGTGACCGTGCCGTCAGTGGCTGGCGGATGTGAGCCGTGCCGTGCTGTCGGCTGTTTTGCTCCCCACTCCCCGCCAGCTGATTCATAGTCGGCGCTTATCCGGCCGGCGTCGAGTGCCGCAGCAGCCAGACGCGCTATGGAAAACAGCCACCGCTTCGGAGCGACTACTACCAGCACTGTG
Source organism: Chirona hameri (assembly GCA_036785665.1). Lineage (NCBI taxonomy): Eukaryota > Metazoa > Arthropoda > Thecostraca > Balanomorpha > Balanidae > Chirona > Chirona hameri. The sequence goes on from JAXIVJ010020316.1 coordinate 6,143, forward strand.
TCCCCCGAAAAAACAAACAGCGAAAACTGAAATGCTCGTAACTTAAAGCGGACAGTGAATGCTTAAATACGGAATCAGAACAGACACGAGGTTATCATATTGTTTCAATCTAACCGATTTACATTCTACATTCAGCATCACTAACGCCGTTAAAAAGACACGCCACCTCTCTCGATGGTAGACCATTGATGTTACGCAGCAGAGTGTTGTGCAGATGCAAATTAGAGATGCACAAAAATCTCCAAAAACAGGAACCGGCACCGCCACCGCTCATAAATGAGTAGGCACCGGCATCAAGCCGGCCACATGTGGCAACACCCGCCAGGCCCGGCAGCCAGCAATCTGCATGTCTACTTCATTATACATTAAACAATATTTTAACCCCCGAACTTGTGCTGAGCCCGGCATGAGACCGGCAAGCCTGAGTTCAGACACAGCTCCAGGCCCGCCGGGCCTGACTTTAAGCCCGGCGCCGGCTCCGTGGTCCTGCAATTTGCATCCCTAATGCAAATATATTCCGGCGTCAGACGGTAGTCTAAATTAGTTGCACTTGGCTGTTTCAATTAAATTCCGCACAAAGTCTGACGTCTGCGATGCAGGTGAGTCGTCATCTATTCTGATATGCAGCGCGATTTGAGAACTTTTCTTCGGAGAAACTTCTCCAATTTAAGTTTCTTCGTGTAAACACGCAAATTTGAGACAGCGTAATTAAACTCAAAATGAAGACGAAAGACCGAATGGTGCTAGGCGATTGATGCTCTTTGTATACACTTAAGCCGTTAATCTTTACTACACTGTGATATTAATATTTTCCAGCATAATACTAACTATCTGGAAACCATATCAATAAATTAATCCGTTCAAGCAGCAGCGGCCAGCGCCATCAATAATACTGGAAGTCAAAACATGTTGTCAGAATTATCACTTTAATTAGGGAAATAAAAATGTGAGAAGTTGAATGTTGTTAACACAGGTTAAGTTGTAAATGTTCTGTAAAAGAGCAGATAGATACAGTTTTAATGTATCAGTATAGCGTGATCAAAGCAAACCCTGGCAAGTTTGAACCAACATAACATATTTCTTCAAGAATGTGACGCGCATACTGACAAAGCCGATTAAGTCAAAAATTGTATCCGCATTCTGACATTTCTTTTATGCTGTTTGTGTGCGTTTATCTTCAAGCAACTTAGGGCACATTGTGTCGTGACCTACTACGAAGCTGGCGCGGTTCCAAAGTCGTAGGTTTTAAATTGGGATGAAATACAAAACTTAAGGCGCCATTTGAATGGATGCCAATGCTGCATGTCCTGTCTACCAAAGCAGTCTGTTTACATGCCTGCTAACTGCCTGGCAACACTAAATTTGTATCAGGACCTTCGTCCTTCGGCCTCTGAAGCACATACTGGCCTGAAACTTCCTCTGGCAAACAACAATTGACAGTTTTGACACATTTTGACACACAACAATTTTGCTTGACAGACCCAGACAGCTACACGACCGGCGGTCACTGGCGGATCCAGGGGGGGGGGGCATCAGGGGCAAATGCCCCCCCCACCCCCCCCCCCCCCCGCAGGAATCTGGGGGAGGGGCATTCAATACAAGTATCCCCCCAACCCCCGCGCGTTCCCAATTTATCGTAAAATCATACAAATTGTCTTTAAAGCAGTCAAAAGCCAGCTATCCACAGTCAAAAACCGAAAAAAATCGCGCTGCATGACACAACTTTCGCAATTGCTTATACAAATTTGGAAAATGGAAAAATGAATTCCATTGAAGGGACTCCCCCACCTTTTTGAAAGTTGTCGAATCACGCTTAAGTGTATGTCTACATATCAGGCGAGGTCAACTGAACATGTTCGTGAACTTTTTTTTCGAGAGAAAAAAATGTTTGCCAAATGTATGGCACAATTTTTTGTCGACATCTATTGCGCAGAAAAAGCGAACCGCCCGGTCTCTAGCTTGCGAACCACCCGGGGATCGAGAAATGAAAGACAAAAATATTCCAAGGCTGACCCTAAAACAAGTCGACTATCATTACCAGTTGGGTAAAGAGAGCGACGCTGTCGGTTTAGAGGCCCTATTCAAATACATGGGCCTTACAAATGGGCCTTATTATACAAATTATATATACAAATGGGCCTTATTTTTTACAGATGTCAAAATAAAACTCGAATATCTTTTTGACTAGATCATTGTGGTTGTCTTAACTGCTACCATACCTAATTTCAATGCCAAGCCATCAAAATGGCTATCTCAACTCAAATATAATGTTAAGGTGGGATAGTCCCTTTAAGTGTCTGGCAGAGGCTCTCCTTGGCAGTAATTGCTGGCACTGGCGGATCCAGGGAAGCCATCAGAAGGAAAATGCCCGCCACAGGATTATGAGAGGGGCATTCAATACAAGTATGCCCCCCCCCCCCCCGCGCGTTCCCTGCACTGAACGTGAACAACAATGATCTTAGGAGAAAACTTCATGACAACGGAAGTTTTTCTCTCGAGTAATTGAATTTTAAGTTTATATGTATATTGTATCCCGTTCTTTCAATGATAGACAAAACAGCGCACCTGATGCAATTCAAGCAGCCCCAGTGACACTTAACCCGCGTCCCGCTGGGGGGGGGGGGGGGGCAGAATCTGCCCCGCCCCCTCTCGGATTTTCTCAATAACTTGAAAACTATGATAGATATCAACGTCAAACTTTCAGTGCCTTATGCTGCATCAATTCTACGTCTTCTTCCCAAATTCCAATGAAATTGATGTAGTATTGTGGGAGATAGGTAATGACGTTTTAATGACAGGTTGTAGAAGCTAGGAAAAAGGCACTTAGAATGCTAGGGGCCATTAACAGAAATATTTCCTACAAGAGTGAAAAGGTAATAACAAAACTGTATTGTGCATACGTTAGACCACATTTGGAGTATTGTGTACAAGCCTGGTCTCCAACATATGAGAAAGATTGCTGGTTGTTAGAAAGAGTTCAAAAAAGGGCAACAAAAATGGTTAATTGTCTTGGTAGTTTACCTTATGAAGATAGATTAAAGAAATTGGGTATGTTTTCACTTAGATATAGAAGGCTAAGAGGAGATCTAATTGAAGTCTTCAAATTTGTAAATGGTCAGCATTCTGGATATTTAAAGGGAATGTTTGAGTTCAATAGGGAAAATCGAGGTAGAGGTCATCAGCATAAACTCATTATGAAACAAAGTAGGACTAGGCTACGACAGTCATTTTTCAGTAGAAGGGTTGTAGGACATTGGAATATGCTACCAGGGGATGTCGCTGATGCAGTGACACTTGCTTCCTTCAAAATTAGATTAGATAAATACTTTACAGAGAAGGGATTGGTTCATAAATACTCGTGGGATTAGCCTTCTTTTATGCAGGTAGAGTAAGGTAATTTGAAGGGGCGAGACTGGTGAAGGGGGGGGGGGCAACCTCGGATGGGCCCAAGAGGCTCTTTGTTGCATCTTTCTTTTTTGTCTTTATGACGCCATGTCATGCCATTTTTGCTGGAAAAAAACGATATTAAACAATCGTAGAAAATAGTTTTGAAGATAATTGCAAATAAAGAACGTCAAAAGAAAGGAAATGACATCCTCTTCAAAATGGCCATCTCTGATTTTCTATTTTATTTATTTTTGACCCAAAAAAATGTTTTTTCGGGAAAAAAATCCTCAAAATCAATTTTTGTGAATTTGAAAAGTGAATTTCTTAAGCTCGAATTCCAAAATAAGGTGACCGGCCCAAATCCGCTGAGAAAAAAATGGGGGTACCTTTTGGCACAAAAAGATGTCCCCCACCACGGAAAGAGGCTGGATCCGCCAGTGCCGGCGGTGGGCGACAGGTCATCAATCCAGGAATTGCCAGGCCGTGATAGCGGATACAGAGTAAGGGATCATCAGGGTGATCAGCAATGTGGTGACCTTTCCCAGAGATCACGACTCAGAAACTGCGTTTTCAAGATTGCTGGTGTGTTTCTCTTAAAATAATTCCGAAAAAGTTGACGCCGGGAGAAACATTCTCTTTAGAGCCGGGCGAAATCTATTTAGAGTCCACTGACCAATACAGCAATGCCAGTTCAGCCGTAAAATATCTGCAGGCACATTCGTCCCACTGTCTGGACCAAACAGAACCTATACCGTAAAATCGCTCGGCGTAAAATCGAATATATATATATATATATATATATATATATATATATATATATATATATATATATATATATATATATATATATATATATATATATATATATATATATATATATATATATATATATATATATATATATATATATATATATATATATATATATATATATATATATATATATATATATATATATATATATATATATATATATATATATATATATATATATATATATATATATATATATATATATATATATATATATATATATATATATATATATATATATATATATATATATATATATATATATATATATATGTATATATATATATATATATATATATATATATATATATATATATATATACATACATACATACATACATACATACATACATACATACATACATACATACATACATACATACATACATACATACATACATACATACATACATACATACATACATACATACATACATACATACATACATACATACATACATACATACATACATACATACATACATACATACATAGGGATCATCACATATATATAT
>JAXIVJ010020317.1:0-10822 GCA_036785665.1 Chirona hameri
CCCAATCTGTCGCGGCTCCCTCCGCACCTGTTCGGTCGCCGCCTGAGGCAGCACCTCAGTGATGGCCGGTCTGCGCAAGTTTGATCCGTGTGGCTTGATGTGACTGCCCACTTTATTTGCTTTTGACTAGCGTGTGATTGTGTTTGTATGACTGTTGTGTAAAGATGTGTATATGTGCGTTTGTGTTCCATGTTCATACCACATTCCTTTAGTTTTATATTGCAATGACGTGAAGCAGTAATAACCGCAAGTACATTGCGGAGTGCTTTAATAAAAAGTAATTGTCTGAGTCTGAGGGCCCGGTCAAAACGAAGGCCCGGTCACAACAGGGCCCGGTCTTCGCATTTTCTTGATACGGGCCCGTTTCTGGTAGGGGTCCGGTCTTGGTCAGGTCCGATCGAGGTAGGGGCCCGCTGCTGGCAAAGGCGTGATATGGGGCCCGGTCAGGACAAGGGCCCGGTCACAACAGGGCCCGCTCCTGGGAAATTATTTGATACGACCCTTTCCTGATAGGGGCCCCTTCCTTGTAGGGGTCCGAGCAAGGCAGAGCCACGGTGCTGGCAAAGGCGTGATATGGGGCCCGGTCAGGTCTAGTCTCTGGCCAAAACTAGTGGCTAGAGCAAACATGAACTAAATGTATCCCTTTACAACTGAGAAATATGCGTTTTTGTTTTTCCCCATAGAGTTACATTTAAAAGTTCACGATTATAACTTGACCTTAGGTCACCGATATAGAAAATCTGAGGTATTGTAGTCTCTAATGACATCATGACGTGCCTTGAGTTTCATGTCGCTCGATTAACCACTGTGCCGGTGGTGCTACCCAGAAGTTGTTTGGGGGTCATGTCATTTGACCTGACTTGGTGACCTGACCTGACCTGTCCGCGACCCAATTTTGTTGCCAAAACGTGGCTTAGCTATTCATTTCAAGTTTCTGAAAGTTTCAAGTCGATATCTTTATGCGTTTTCTGATTATGGCGGGAAAAAACAAAGGGGAGGCGAAAAAACGCCCCCGCCCCCGAGCGCCTCCAGGGTTAATTCCTATTCCGTTCGCGAACGTAGCCTAGCATAGTTTATACGGGACTTTGACGTCCAAAGGCTGGTACTTTTAAACCTGTAGAGAACATGAATCTGGGAGGTTAGAAAAGAAAACAGCGCCATAATTCGGTCAAATTTCTAAAATTGCCTCAATTTCCGAAGAGATCATTCATTCATGCCTAGAGAATATAAAGTCCCGTGTAAACACGGTTTCTATCTACACTAAAATTTGTTCATAAGCATCTCAAACATCTATGGGCGTAGCCAAATAGTATTGTAACGCTCAACTTCACAGATGAAATAAAATGCTTCGCTATTTGGCACATGTTACGTTTCATCGTCAATACTAGAGATGTACCTAGGGACCGATATTTTGAGTATCCAAGCCCACCAAAGACAATGGGTAGCAGATCTCCCGAAAAATAACACCTAGTTATTACGACGTTTGAAATGTTTGACGCGATCCCCGTGCTTCTCTCATTTTGACCAAACTCCTGAAAGTCTGTGCGCAACTTTCAGACAGGTATGCAGCAACTGGTTGACACCAGGCCCTGGATCCGTTGGTGTACCTCCCCAAGGCATGCGCGAGACCGTCTCCACATTTGTTGCGATGCAAAATGGGTTTAAACTACCCATCTTGAAGTACTGAAGGGCATCGGTGAAACAAATATAGAATGGTTGCTGAGATGACTATGCAGTGTGTGTGAGATGACTATGCTGAGATGACTATGCAGTGTGTGTGTGAGATGACTATGCTGAGATGACTATGCAGTGTGTGTGAGATGACTATGCTGAGATGACTATGCAGTGTGTGTGAGATGACTATGCTGAGATGACTATGCAGTGTGTGTGTGAGATGACTATGCTGAGATGACTATGCAGTGTGTGTGAGATGACTATGCTGAGATGACTATGCAGTGTGTGTGAGATGACTATGCTGAGATGACTATGCAGTGTGTGTGAGATGACTATGCTGAGATGACTATGCAGTGTGTGTGTGAGATGACTATGCTGAGATGACTATGCAGTGTGTGTGAGATGACTATGCAGTGTGTGTGAGATGACTATGCTGAGATGACTATGCAGTGTGTGTGAGATGACTATGCTGAGATGACTATGCAGTGTGTGTGTGAGATGACTATGCTGAGATGACTATGCAGTGTGTGTGAGATGACTATGCTGAGATGACTATGCAGTGCGTGTGAGATGACTATGCTGAGATGACTATGCAGTGTGTGTGAGATGACTATGCTGAGATGACTATGCAGTGTGTGTGTGAGATGACTATGCTGAGATGACTATGCAGTGTGTGTGAGATGACTATGCTGAGATGACTATGCAGTGTGTGTGAGATGACTATGCTGAGATGACTATGCAGTGTGTGTGAGATGACTATGCTGAGATGACTATGCAGTGTGTGTGAGATGACTATGCTGAGATGACTATGCAGTGTGTGTGAGATGACTATGCTGAGATGACTATGCAGTGTGTGTGAGATGATTATGCTGAGATGACTATGCAGTGTGTGTGTGAGATGACTATGCTGAGATGACTATGCAGTGCGTGTGAGATGAATATGCTGAGATGACTATGCACTGTGTGTGTGAGATGACTATGCTGAGATGACTATGCAGTGTGTGTGAGATGACTATGCTGAGATGACTATGCAGTGTGTGTGTGAGATGACTATGCTGAGATGACTATGCAGTGTGTGTGAGATGACTATGCTGAGATGACTATGCAGTGTGTGTGTGAGATGACTATGCTGAGATGACTATGCAGTGTGTGTGAGATGACTATGCTGAGATGACTATGCAGTGTATGTGTGAGATGACTATGCTGAGATGACTATGCAGTGTGTGTGAGATGACTATGCTGAGATGACTATGCAGTGTGTGTGAGATGACTATGCTGAGATGACTATGCAGTGTGTGTGAGATGACTATGCAGTGTGTGTGAGATGACTATGCTGAGATGACTATGCAGTGTGTGTGAGATGACTATGCAGTGTGTGTGAGATGACTATGCTGAGATGACTATGCAGTGTATGTGTGAGATGACTATGCTGAGATGACTATGCAGTGTGTGTGAGATGACTATGCTGAGATGACTATGCAGTGTGTGTGAGATGACTATGCTGAGATGACTATGCAGTGTGTGTGAGATGACTATGCAGTGTGTGTGAGATGACTATGCTGAGATGACTATGCAGTGTGTGTGTGAGATGACTATGCTGAGATGACTATGCAGTGTGTGTGAGATGACTATGCAGTGTGTGTGAGATGACTATGCAGTGTGTGTGAGATGACTATGCAGTGTGTGTGAGATGACTATGCAGTGTGTGTGAGATGACTATGCAGTGTGTGTGAGATGACTATGCAGTGTGTGTGAGATGACTATGCTGAGATGACTATGCAGTGTGTGTGTGAGATGACTATGCTGAGATGACTATGCAGTGTGTGTGAGATGACTATGCAGTGTGTGTGAGATGACTATGCAGTGTGTGTGAGATGACTATGCTGAGATGACTATGCAGTGTGTGTGTGAGATGACTATGCTGAGATGACTATGCAGTGTGTGTGAGATGACTATGCTGAGATGACTATGCAGTGTGTACTGCAAATTTGAGTCGCTGCAAATCTGAATACCCGTTCGCAATGCACCCTATTAGCATCCACAGTCATGTTCGGTCGTCAACAGACCCCCATATCAGAACATCTCTCCACAACAGAGCTCATCCTTTCCCGTCTCCCTTCGACAGCCTGCCGAACCAACAGCCCGACAGCTCGACACACCAGAACGCCCGCAATGTGACGCGCTCCGACACATCGGAACGCCCGCAATGTGACGCAAGGAGCGGCACTGCCGCCGCCAACGGCCGTACACTGCGGCTGACAGTCGAGACATCAGACACGTCCTCATACGCGCCCGGAACGAGCCGCACGTCCCCGCGGGCCGCACGTCCACGTCACGGGACCACGCGCAGCGACACGTGCCTCGCGTACAAATTCCGCCCGTGCCACCCACGAGGGCCGAACTGGGCGTGACAGGCCGTCAAATCACGCACTGGCTGCCGGTGACAGGTGTGTCAGATTTCCTGCGGTGGGGTGGCCAGCTGGGGCCGGGATAGCAAATCACGCACTGGCTGCCGGTGACAGGTGTGTCAGATTTCCTGCGGTGGGGTGGCCAGCTGGGGCCGGGATAGCAAATCACGCACTGGCTGCCGGTGACAGGTGTGTCAGATTTCCTGCGGTGGGGTGGCCAGCTGGGGCCGGGATAGCAAATCACGCACTGGCTGCCGGTGACAGGTGTGTCAGATTTCCTGCGGTGGGGTGGCCAGCTGGGGCCGGGATAGCAGAAGATTGGCATATCGCTTTGAAATGCAAATATTGGATTCAGTTGTTGAAAATATAAATATCAGTTTACAGCATAGCTATGTGATAAGAGTTAACGTTTACTGTGACTCCTGTTAGTTTACCTGCAGACGGAATGCATTGTTTGCTTTCTCCAATATCAAGATGTAATTATTAATGTTGGTAGAACATTAACACTTACAAGTACCTATTATCCTATTATTACCTTATTATCCTATTGTACCTATTATTTTTACTGCACATAGACAACTCATCATTTTCTATGTATTCGGATCAACAAAACCATTTAGCATGTGAACTTGCTTTCTGGACATGACAATACAGTGGAGAAATAATATCCCATCTGTTGCTGGCGCGCACCAGCGGTTCAGCACTTTAAAGTACTCACATTATTTTAACCCGTATTATATAAAGTTAAAAAACAATTTATATTGTAAGCCTAAATCAGCCACCAATAGAGCCCTTCACGGGACACATTTTCAGCCACCATTCCGTTCCAGCTCATTCACCCAGATCCAAACCAGTTACAACCCCAATTCATAACGGATGGGGCTCCCGTTCACACCCATTTCAAAGTTTAAGCATATTACACCTTGTGTGGTGCTAAAATATACTAATGCATTTATGTCATCCTTTACAACTCCCACACTCAATGTCAGTGGTGTAAGATGTACTTGTGAGTTGTGGTGATATTTGAAATAATTAAATATGTCCTTGTTTCACATGAAACCTCATGGAAATAGAGGTTCGGATCAATAATCCAACAATCCCTAGAGGTTCACCAATCCAACCACGACTTTCACCACAAGAAAAAGCCAGAAAACAAATGAAGATGAAATAAAATGTAGATTTGGGTATGGTTTGATTGTTACAGTCATGCATAACACATTGTATCAAGACATAGCGATTGGTCCAACAAATCGCTGGAGCTGATAGTGATGTCAATCGGTAATCAAAAAATTCCGTATACGAAAAAAATACCGATACCAAATTGGTAATCGGTCGGTCAGGCCATCATTTTTCAGCCATTTATCGGTACCACAGTCCACAACCCCCCCTCTTTTTAGGAATAGGTCGCATAAATAAAACAATTACAACAACTTATGCTCTATGCGATACATATATTATAATAGTATATTTGCAGCAATAGCTTTTTTACGAAGGATTATTGCGCTGAAAAGTTTCTGAAAGATTCTGCAAATTTTGAAAAACTTCACAACTTTTACATGCGATTTTTGGCTAGAAATGTCCCTAATAAAATATAATAAAAATATACATAAAGTTGTGTAGTTTTTAGAACTTTCAGAATCTTTCAGAAACTTTTCAGCGCAATAAACTTACGTGAAAACGGCTAATACCAAGATTCCAGGACACCTGCATTGAACAATATGCCTTTTCTCTCTTATCGGTTTCTGTTATATGTGGGTAAGAATAAAATATGTTGACAAAATTTCGGTTTGGTGGTAATAAGCAAGATAAGTATTGATAGAATCTTTCCCGAAAGTTTCAGGAAGATTCAGGAAGTTTCAGGAAGATTATATTAATACTTGTCTTGCTTATTACCACTAAACCGCAATTTTGTCAACATATTTTATTCTTACCAACATATTACAAAATTATGAAGGACATTTCGAGCCAAAAATCGCATGCGAAAGTTGTGTAGTTTTTAAAACTTTCAGAATCTTTCAGAAACTTTTCAGCGCAATAAACCTACGTAAAAACGGATAATACCAAGATTCCAGAACACCTGCATTGCACAATATGCCTTTTCTCTCTTATCGGTTTCTGGTACACAATAACATGCCAACTAAATTTAATCATTTCACTTCACTTCAGCAAAAACTTGACGATTGGCCGGAAAATTTCGGGATGTGGAACTCCTATCGATATGGTAGCCATCATGAGCTGTTGTCCGTTTTGGCGCTTATGTTTCGTGTAATATCGCATTGTTACTGCATTGTGTCAACATAGTAAAATGCTAAATTGGGTACTGGTGCGTAGTTGTATTTTAATTTTTGTTGCGTTGGAAGGTGGGAGGGTTACTACTTACTAGTAAGGCGTGTAAACAAGTGTGAATGATGGTACATGTTACATAAACATCAGACCACAGAATAGGCTAAGTACTTACTACTTGTACGCTGTTCATTCATTCATTATGTGGTGTTTGAATGATAAGTGCTTCTTAACCCGCGAGTTACTGGGGTATATTCCATAACGCGACTTACTGGGGAGGGGCTATTTTTTGCCCCGCCCCCTCGGATCCCCGGAACTACTGGGCCAATTGTAAAAATGCAAACGGCATTTGATAGCCCTGGGCAATTTATCGAAGGAAACATAATATTGTTGACCTCGGGGTCACTGATGGCGTCACAGGTCAGGTCAAGTACAAAATGTTTGACCGTGTCAAAAGGTCTCGATGGATGGAATTGTCGCGCAAGATTGCGATATTGAACGCATAAGCAGTCGATAAACCGGTATGATTCGTGTGTCTGACACTTCTAAGTACCTTTCTAAGCTGTTTATGACTTTGGGTCGGGTCAAGGTCATCCGAGGTCACGAGGTCAAACTTCAGATTACGGTAATTAGGCGTTATGCCACATGTTTATGGGTTTGTTCTTCGTCTAGAACGCGAAAAATGACATTATAACATTGTTTGTTCCATATAAATCGAAGTGAAAACCAAAAACGGAAAGGCATTTTGTATGCATAGTAATGCTGTGAGAGGTGGTCGATTTTTGTCATTTAAAGGTCATAAGTCAGTCATTTTTAAAGATATCGACTTCAAATATGGTACACATATTCACCGAACACGTCTCGATATTCCGGTTTTTGGATAATTATGACTTTGGTTTGAAAGTTTTGTAAACAAAATGTTTTTGGATTTCTCAAAATTAAAAAAAAAATCTGAGATAACAGTTTGATAGCCCGGTCTATTGTCAGTAATTTGATTCAAGACAATTTAATTTATCTAAAACATTATACCTTTGACAGCGTTGTCCGCAAACCATTATTTTTCAACTAAAACCGAAGAACATGACGTCACTCTGACGTCAATCCCGGTTGACATATCATAACCTTATATTTTGCCTGTGGCCAACTTGTGTAGAATTGATGTGAGAGAAGGTACTGCAAGTTTGGTGACGATACTAGTGTTGGTTTAGGAGTTATTGCAAAATAACGGGAATGAGGGGGGGGGGGCAAAACATAGCCCCCAGTAAGTCGCGGGTTAACCCGCGCCCTGCCGGGGGGCGTGGTGTTTAGACACCCCCTCAGGTTTTTCGAGGATAGCGGGAAAACGGCGGCGCGCAGCGAAACTGTTTTTGGCACAGCTGTTTGGACATCCATTGCACACATTATGCAAAAAAATACCTCGGGTCATCTCAGGTCAAGTCACCAGACCAGGTCACGTGACCCCACCTAAAAAAAACTTGTGGTCGTACCACAGTCACAGTTTTTGGATGATCGTTTTTACACTTACATAATTGCTTAAGGTCATACATATCTACACTTTGTTTATCTTCGATTTTTTTTTATATCAGCGATCTAAGGTCGGGTCAATTTCGTGACCTCTCCATTATAAGTCAATAGGGAAATATTAAAATGCTTCCTATTCCAAGGATACGCAAGATATCAGTCAATTGTCTAAATCCATCTGGATCATGTTATTATAAGCCATTTTTGATGACCTAGGTGCGATTTTTGTTCAGTGAACCCTATAGGGTCAGACCAGGTCATCCGAGGTCACCAACAGTTGTATGTCAATAACTCTCGACATAATGATGAACTCTCTCTGTGTCTCTCTGTGTCTCTCTGTGTCTCTCTGTGTCTCTCTGTGTCTCTCTGTGTCTCTCTGTGTCTCTCTGTGTCTCTCTGTGTCTCTCTGTGTCTCTCTGTGTCTCTCTGTGTCTCTCTGTGTCTCTCTGTGTCTCTCTGTGTCTCTCTGTGTCTCTCTGTGTCTCTCTGTGTCTCTCTGTGTCTCTCTGTGTCTCTCTGTGTCTCTCTGTGTCTCTCTGTGTCTCTCTGTGTCTCTCTGTGTCTCTCTGTGTCTCTCTGTGTCTCTCTGTGTCTCTCTGTGTCTCTCTGTGTCTCTCTGTGTCTCTCTGTGTCTCTCTGTGTCTCTCTGTGTCTCTCTGTGTCTCTCTGTGTCTCTCTGTGTCTCTCTGTGTCTCTCTGTGTCTCTCTGTGTCTCTCTGTGTCTCTCTGTGTCTCTCTGTGTCTCTCTGTGTCTCTCTGTGTCTCTCTGTGTCTCTCTGTGTCTCTCTGTGTCTCTCTGTGTCTCTCTGTGTCTCTCTGTGTCTCTCTGTGTCTCTCTGTGTCTCTCTGTGTCTCTCTGTGTCTCTCTGTGTCTCTCTGTGTCTCTCTGTGTCTCTCTGTGTCTCTCTGTGTCTCTCTGTGTCTCTCTGTGTCTCTCTGTGTCTCTCTGTGTCTCTCTGTGTCTCTCTGTGTCTCTCTGTGTCTCTCTGTGTCTCTCTGTGTCTCTCTGTGTCTCTCTGTGTCTCTCTGTGTCTCTCTGTGTCTCTCTGTGTCTCTCTGTCTCTGTCTCTGTCTCTGTCTCTGTCTCTGTCTCTGTCTCTGTCTCTGTCTCTGTCTCTGTCTCTGTCTCTGTCTCTGTCTCTGTCTCTGTCTCTGTCTCTGTCTCTGTCTCTGTCTCTGTCTCTGTCTCTGTCTCTGTCTCTGTCTCTGTCTCTGTCTCTGTCTCTGTCTCTGTCTCTGTCTCTCTGTCTCTGTCTCTGTCTCTGTCTCTGTCTCTGTCTCTGTCTCTGTCTCTGTCTCTGTCTCTGTCTCTGTCTCTGTCTCTGTCTCTGTCTCTGTCTCTGTCTCTGTCTCTGTCTCTGTCTCTGTCTCTGTCTCTGTCTCTGTCTCTGTCTCTGTCTCTGTCTCTGTCTCTGTCTCTGTCTCTGTCTCTGTCTCTGTCTCTGTCTCTGTCTCTGTCTCTGTCTCTGTCTCTGTCTCTGTCTCTGTCTCTGTCTCTGTCTCTGTCTCTGTCTCTGTCTCGTCTCTGTCTCTGTCTCTGTCTCTGTCTCTGTCTCTGTCTCTGTCTCTGTCTCTGTCTCTGTCTCTGTCTCTGTCTCTGTCTCTGTCTCTGTCTCTGTCTCTGTCTCTGTCTCTGTCTCTGTCTCTGTCTCTGTCTCTGTCTCTGTCTCTGTCTCTGTCTCTGTCTCTGTCTCTGTCTCTGTCTCTGTCTCTGTCTCTGTCTCTGTCTCTGTCTCTGTCTCTGTCTCTGTCTCTGTCTCTGTCTCTGTCTCTGTCTCTGTCTCTGTCTCTGTCTCTGTCTCTGTCTCTGTCTCTGTCTCTGTCTCTGTCTCTGTCTCTGTCTCTGTCTCTGTCTCTGTCTCTGTCTCTGTCTCTGTCTCTGTCTCTGTCTCTGTCTCTGTCTCTGTCTCTGTCTCTGTCTCTGTCTCTGTCTCTGTCTCTGTCTCTGTCTCTGTCTCTGTCTCTGTCTCTCTGTCTCTGTCTCTGTCTCTGTCTCTGTCTCTGTCTCTGTCTCTGTCTCTGTCTCTCTGTCTCTGTCTCTGTCTCTGTCTCTGTCTCTGTCTCTGTCTCTGTCTCTGTCTCTGTCTCTGTCTCTGTCTCTGTCTCTGTCTCTGTCTCTGTCTCTGTCTCTGTCTCTGTCTCTGTCTCTGTCTCTGTCTCTGTCTCTGTCTCTGTCTCTGTCTCTGTCTCTGTCTCTGTCTCTGTCTCTGTCTCTGTCTCTGTCTCTGTCTCTGTCTCTGTCTCTGTCTCTGTCTCTGTCTCTGTCTCTGTCTCTGTCTCTGTCTCTGTCTCTGTCTCTGTCTCTGTCTCTGTCTCTGTCTCTGTCTCTGTCTCTGTCTCTGTCTCTGTCTCTGTCTCTGTCTCTGTCTCTGTCTCTGTCTCTGTCTCTGTCTCTGTCTCTGTCTCTGTCTCTGTCTGTCTCTGTCTCTGTCTCTGTCTCTGTCTCTGTCTCTGTCTCTGTCTCTGTCTCTGTCTCTGTCTCTGTCTCTGTCTCTGTCTCTGTCTCTGTCTCTGTCTCTGTCTCTGTCTCTGTCTCTGTCTCTGTCTCTGTCTCTGTCTCTGTCTCTGTCTCTGTCTCTGTCTCTGTCTCTGTCTCTGTCTCTGTCTCTGTCTCTGTCTCTGTCTCTGTCTCTGGTCTCTGTCTCTGTCTCTGTCTCTCTGTCTCTGTCTCTGTCTCTGTCTCTGTCTCTGTCTCTGTCTCTGTCTCTGTCTCTCTGTCTCTGTCTCTGTCTCTGTCTCTGTCTCTGTCTCTGTCTCTGTCTCTGTCTCTGTCTCTGTCTCTGTCTCTGTCTCTGTCTCTGTCTCTGTCTCTGTCTCTGTCTCTGTCTCTGTCTCTGTCTCTGTCTCTGTCTCTGTCTCTGTCTCTGTCTCTGTCTCTGTCTCTGTCTCTGTCTCTGTCTCTGTCTCTGTCTCTGTCTCTGTCTCTGTCTCTGTCT
>JAXIVJ010020318.1:0-10733 GCA_036785665.1 Chirona hameri
CGCTGAGGATCAACTGCTACCAACGGGACACCACACTACATTTGCCGCCACTATAGGCGCTGAGGATCAACTGCTACCAACGGGACACCACTACTACATTTCCCGCCACTATAGGCGCTGAGGATCAACTGCTACCAACGGGACACCACAATACATTTCCGCCACTATAGGCGCTGAGGATCACTGCTACCAACGGGACAACCACACTACATTTCCCGCCACTATAGGCGCTGAGGATCAACTGCTACCAACGGGACACCACACTACATTTCCCGCCACTATAGGCGCTGAGGATCAACTGCTACCAACGGGACACCACAATACATTTCCCGCCACTATAGGGCGCTGAGGATCAACTGCTACCAACGGGACACCACAATACATTTCCCGCCACTATAGGCGCTGAGGATCAACTGCTACCAACGGGACACCACACTACATTTCCCGCCACTATAGGCGCTGAGGATCAACTGCTACCAACGGGACACCACACTACATTTGCCGCCACTATAGGCGCTGAGGATCAACTGCTACCAACGGGACACCACACTACATTTGCCGCCACTATAGGCGCTGAGGGATCAACTGCTACCAACGGGACACCACACTACATTTGCCGCCACTATAGGCGCTGAGGATCAACTGCTACCAACGGGACACCACAATACATTTCCCGCCACTATAGGCGCTGACGATCAACTGCTACCAACGGGACACCACACTACATTTCCCGCCACTATAGGCGCTGAGGATCAACTGCTACCAACGGGACACCACACTACATTTCCCGCCACTATAGGCGCTGAGGATCAACTGCTACCAACGGGACACCACACTACATTTGCCGCCACTATAGGCGCTGAGGATCAACTGCTACCAACGGGACACCACACTACATTTGCCGCCACTATAGGCGCTGAGGATCAACTGCTACCAACGGGACACCACAATACATTTCCCGCCACTATAGGCGCTGACGGATCAACTGCTACCAACGGGACACCACACTACATTTCCCGCCACTATAGGCGCTGAGGATCAACTGCTACCAACGGGACACCACACTACATTTCCCGCCACTATAGGCGCTGAGGATCAACTGCTACCAACGGGACACCACACTACATTTCCGCCACTATAGGCGCTGAGGATCAACTGCTACCAACGGGACACCACACTACATTTGCCGCCACTATAGGCGCTGAGGATCAACTGCTACCAACGGGACACCACACTACATTTCCCGCCACTATAGGCGCTGACGATCAACTGCTACCAACGGGACACCACACTACATTTCCCGCCACTATAGGCGCTGAGGATCAACTGCTACCAACGGGACACCACAATACATTTCCCGCCACTATAGGCGCTGAGGATCAACTGCTACCAACGGGACACCACACTACATTTCCCGCCACTATAGGCGCTGAGGATCAACTGCTACCAACGGGACACCACACTACATTTCCCGCCACTATAGGCGCTGACGATCAACTGCTACCAACGGGACACCACACTACATTTGCCGCCACTATAGGCGCTGAGGATCAACTGCTACCAACGGGACACCAGCACTACATTTGCCGCCACTATAGGCGCTGAGGATCAACTGCTACCAACGGGACACCACACTACATTTGCCGCCACTATAGGCGCTGAGGATCAACTGCTACGACACCACAATACATTTCCCGCTACTATAGGCGCTGACGATCAACTGCTACCAACGGGGACACCACACTACATTTCCCGCCACTATAGGCGCTGAGGATCAACTGCTACCAACGGGACACCACACTACATTTCCCGCCACTATAGGCGCTGAGGATCAACTGCTACCAACGGGACACCACACTACATTTGCCGCCACTATAGGCGCTGAGGATCAACTGCTACCAACGGGACACCACACTACATTTGCCGCCACTATAGGCGCTGAGGATCAACTGCTACCAACGGGACACCACAATACATTTCCCGCCACTATAGGCGCTGACGATCAACTGCTACCAACGGGACACCACACTACATTTCCCGCCACTATAGGCGCTGAGGATCAACTGCTACCAACGGGACACCACACTACATTTCCCGCCACTATAGGCGCTGAGGATCAACTGCTACCAACGGGACACCACACTACATTTGCCCGCCACTATAGGCGCTGAGGATCAACTGCTACCAACGGGGACACCACACTACATTTCCGCCACTATAGGCGCTGAGGATCAACTGCTGACCAACGGGACACCACAATACATTTCCCGCCACTATAGGCGCTGACGATCAACTGCTACCAACGGGACACCACACTACATTTCCCGCCACTATAGGCGCTGAGGATCAACTGCTACCAACGGGACACCACAATACATTTCCCGCAACTATAGGCGCTGAGGATCAACTGCTACCAACGGGACACCACACTACATTTCCCGCCACTATAGGCGCTGAGGATCAACTGCTACCAACGGGACACCACACTACATTTCCCGCCACTATAGGCGCTGACGATCAACTGCTACCAACGGGACACCACACTACATTTCCCGCCACTATAGGCGCTGAGGATCAACTGCTACCAACGGGACACCACACTACATTTGCCGCCACTATAGGCGCTGAGGATCAACTGCTACCAACGGGACACCACAATACATTTCCCGCCACTATAGGCGCTGACGATCAACTGCTACCAACGGGACACCACACTACATTTCCCGCCACTATAGGCGCTGAGGATCAACTGCTACCAACGGGACACCACACTACATTTCCCGCCACTATAGGCGCTGAGGATCAACTGCTACCAACGGGACACCACACTACATTTGCCGCCACTATAGGCGCTGAGGATCAACTGCTACCAACGGGACACCACACTACATTTGCCGCCACTATAGGCGCTGAGGATCAACTGCTACCAACGGGACACCACAATACATTTCCCGCCACTATAGGCGCTGACGATCAACTGCTACCAACGGGACACCACACTACATTTCCCGCCACTATAGGCGCTGAGGATCAACTGCTACCAACGGGACACCACAATACATTTCCCGCCACTATAGGCGCTGAGGATCAACTGCTACCAACGGGAAAACCACACTACATTTCCCGCCACTATAGGCGCTGAGGATCAACTGCTACCAACGGGACACCACACTACATTTCCCGCCACTATAGGCGCTGAGGATCAACTGCTACCAACGGGACACCACACTACATTTCCCGCCACTATAGGCGCTGAGGATCAACTGCTACCAACTGGACACCACACTACATTTCCCGCCACTATAGGCGCTGAGGATCAACTGCTACCAACGGGACACCACACTACATTTCCCGCCACTATAGGCGCTGAGGATCAACTGCTACCAACGGGACACCACAATACATTTCCCGCCACTATAGGCGCTGAGGATCAACTGCTACCAACGGGACACCACACTACATTTCCCGCCACTATAGGCGCTGAGGATCAACTGCTACCAACGGGACACCACACTACATTTCCCGCCACTATAGGCGCTGAGGATCAACTGCTACCAACGGGACACCACAATACATTTCCGCCACTATAGGCGCTGAGGATCAACTGCTACCAACGGGACACCACAATACATTTCCCGCCACTATAGGCGCTGAGGATCAACTGCTACCAACGGGACACCACACTACATTTCCCGCCACTATAGGCGCTGAGGATCAACTGCTACCAACGGGACACCACACTACATTTGCCGCCACTATAGGCGCTGAGGATCAACTGCTACCAACGGGACACCACACTACATTTGCCGCCACTATAGGCGCTGAGGATCAACTGCTACCAACGGGACACCACACTACATTTGCCGCCACTATAGGCGCTGAGGATCAACTGCTACCAACGGGACACCACAATACATTTCCCGCCACTATAGGCGCTGACGATCAACTGCTACCAACGGGACACCACACTACATTTCCCGCCACTATAGGCGCTGAGGATCAACTGCTACCAACGGGACACCACACTACATTTCCCGCCACTATAGGCGCTGAGGATCAACTGCTACCAACGGGACACCACACTACATTTGCCGCCACTATAGGCGCTGAGGATCAACTGCTACCAACGGGACACCACACTACATTTGCCGCCACTATAGGTGCTGAGGATCAACTGCTACCAACGGGACACCACAATACATTTCCCGCCACTATAGGCGCTGACGATCAACTGCTACCAACGGGACACCACACTACATTTCCCGCCACTATAGGCGCTGAGGATCAACTGCTACCAACGGGACACCACACTACATTTCCCGCCACTATAGGCGCTGAGGATCAACTGCTACCAACGGGACACCACACTACATTTGCCGCCACTATAGGCGCTGAGGATCAACTGCTACCAACGGGACACCACACTACATTTGCCGCCACTATAGGCGCTGAGGATCAACTGCTACCAACGGGACACCACAATACATTTCCCGCCACTATAGGCGCTGACGATCAACTGCTACCAACGGGACACCACACTACATTTCCCGCCACTATAGGCGCTGAGGATCAACTGCTACCAACGGGACACCACAATACATTTCCCGCCACTATAGGCGCTGAGGATCAACTGCTACCAACGGGACACCACACTACATTTCCCGCCACTATAGGCGCTGAGGATCAACTGCTACCAACGGGACACCACACTACATTTCCCGCCACTATAGGCGCTGACGATCAACTGCTACCAACGGGACACCACACTACATTTGCCGCCACTATAGGCGCTGAGGATCAACTGCTACCAACGGGACACCGCACTACATTTGCCGCCACTATAGGCGCTGAGGATCAACTGCTACCAACGGGACACCACACTACATTTGCCGCCACTATAGGCGCTGAGGATCAACTGGACACCACAATACATTTCCCGCTACTATAGGCGCTGACGATCAACTGCTACCAACGGGACACCACACTACATTTCCCGCCACTATAGGCGCTGAGGATCAACTGCTACCAACGGGACACCACACTACATTTCCCGCCACTATAGGCGCTGAGGATCAACTGCTACCAACGGGACACCACACTACATTTGCCGCCACTATAGGCGCTGAGGATCAACTGCTACCAACGGGACACCACACTACATTTGCCGCCACTATAGGCGCTGAGGATCAACTGCTACCAACGGGACACCACAATACATTTCCCGCCACTATAGGCGCTGACGATCAACTGCTACCAACGGGACACCACACTACATTTCCCGCCACTATAGGCGCTGAGGATCAACTGCTACCAACGGGACACCACACTACATTTCCCGCCACTATAGGCGCTGAGGATCAACTGCTACCAACGGGACACCACACTACATTTGCCGCCACTATAGGCGCTGAGGATCAACTGCTACCAACGGGACACCACACTACATTTGCCGCCACTATAGGCGCTGAGGATCAACTGCTACCAACGGGACACCACAATACATTTCCCGCCACTATAGGCGCTGACGATCAACTGCTACCAACGGGACACCACACTACATTTCCCGCCACTATAGGCGCTGAGGATCAACTGCTACCAACGGGACACCACAATACATTTCCCGCAACTATAGGCGCTGAGGATCAACTGCTACCAACGGGACACCACACTACATTTCCCGCCACTATAGGCGCTGAGGATCAACTGCTACCAACGGGACACCACACTACATTTCCCGCCACTATAGGCGCTGACGATCAACTGCTACCAACGGGACACCACACTACATTTCCCGCCACTATAGGCGCTGAGGATCAACTGCTACCAACGGGACACCACACTACATTTGCCGCCACTATAGGCGCTGAGGATCAACTGCTACCAACGGGACACCACAATACATTTCCCGCCACTATAGGCGCTGACGATCAACTGCTACCAACGGGACACCACACTACATTTCCCGCCACTATAGGCGCTGAGGATCAACTGCTACCAACGGGACACCACACTACATTTCCCGCCACTATAGGCGCTGAGGATCAACTGCTACCAACGGGACACCACACTACATTTGCCGCCACTATAGGCGCTGAGGATCAACTGCTACCAACGGGACACCACACTACATTTGCCGCCACTATAGGCGCTGAGGATCAACTGCTACCAACGGGACACCACAATACATTTCCCGCCACTATAGGCGCTGACGATCAACTGCTACCAACGGGACACCACACTACATTTCCCGCCACTATAGGCGCTGAGGATCAACTGCTACCAACGGGACACCACAATACATTTCCCGCCACTATAGGCGCTGAGGATCAACTGCTACCAACGGGAAACCACACTACATTTCCCGCCACTATAGGCGCTGAGGATCAACTGCTACCAACGGGACACCACACTACATTTCCCGCCACTATAGGCGCTGAGGATCAACTGCTACCAACGGGACACCACACTACATTTCCCGCCACTATAGGCGCTGAGGATCAACTGCTACCAACTGGACACCACACTACATTTCCCGCCACTATAGGCGCTGAGGATCAACTGCTACCAACGGGACACCACACTACATTTCCCGCCACTATAGGCGCTGAGGATCAACTGCTACCAACGGGACACCACAATACATTTCCCGCCACTATAGGCGCTGACGATCAACTGCTACCAACGGGACACCACACTACATTTCCCGCCACTATAGGCGCTAAGGATCAACTGCTACCAACGGGACACCACACTACATTTGCCGCCACTATAGGCGCTGAGGATCAACTGCTACCAACGGGACACCACACTACATTTGCCGCCACTATAGGCGCTGAGGATCAACTGCTACCAACGGGACACCACAATACATTTCCCGCCACTATAGGCGCTGACGATCAACTGCTACCAACGGGACACCACACTACATTTCCCGCCACTATAGGCGCTGAGGATCAACTGCTACCAACGGGACACCACACTACATTTCCCGCCACTATAGGCGCTGAGGATCAACTGCTACCAACGGGACACCACACTACATTTGCCGCCACTATAGGCGCTGAGGATCAACTGCTACCAACGGGACACCACACTACATTTGCCGCCACTATAGGCGCTGAGGATCAACTGCTACCAACGGGACACCACAATACATTTCCCGCCACTATAGGCGCTGAGGATCAACTGCTACCAACGGGACACCACACTACATTTCCCGCCACTATAGGCGCTGAGGATCAACTGCTACCAACGGGACACCACACTACATTTGCCGCCACTATAGGCGCTGAGGATCAACTGCTACCAACGGGACACCACACTACATTTGCCGCCACTATAGGCGCTGAGGATCAACTGCTACCAACGGGACACCACAATACATTTCCCGCCACTATAGGCGCTGACGATCAACTGCTACCAACGGGACACCACACTACATTTCCCGCCACTATAGGCGCTGAGGATCAACTGCTACCAACGGGACACCACAATACATTTCCCGCCACTATAGGCGCTGAGGATCAACTGCTACCAACGGGACACCACACTACATTTCCCGCCACTATAGGCGCTGAGGATCAACTGCTACCAACGGGACACCACACTACATTTCCCGCCACTATAGGCGCTGACGATCAACTGCTACCAACGGGACACCACACTACATTTCCCGCCACTATAGGCGCTGAGGATCAACTGCTACCAACGGGACACCACACTACATTTGCCGCCACTATAGGCGCTGAGGATGAACTGCTACCAACGGGACACCACAATACATTTCCCGCCACTATAGGCGCTGACGATCAACTGCTACCAACGGGACACCACACTACATTTCCCGCCACTATAGGCGCTGAGGATCAACTGCTACCAACGGGACACCACACTACATTTCCCGCCACTATAGGCGCTGAGGATCAACTGCTACCAACGGGACACCACACTACATTTGCCGCCACTATAGGCGCTGAGGATCAACTGCTACCAACGGGACACCACACTACATTTGCCGCCACTATAGGCGCTGAGGATCAACTGCTACCAACGGGACACCACAATACATTTCCCGCCACTATAGGCGCTGACGATCAACTGCTACCAACGGGACACCACACTACATTTCCCGCCACTATAGGCGCTGAGGATCAACTGCTACCAACGGGACACCACAATACATTTCCCGCCACTATAGGCGCTGAGGATCAACTGCTACCAACGGGACACCACACTACATTTCCCGCCACTATAGGCGCTGAGGATCAACTGCTACCAACGGGACACCACACTACATTTCCCGCCACTATAGGCGCTGAGGATCAACTGCTACCAACGGGACACCACACTACATTTCCCGCCACTATAGGCGCTGATGATCAACTGCTACCAACGGGACACCACACTACATTTCCCGCCACTATAGGCGCTGAGGATCAACTGCTACCAACGGGACACCACACTACATTTCCCGCCACTATAGGCGCTGAGGATCAACTGCTACCAACGGGACACCACAATACATTTCCCGCCACTATAGGCGCTGACGATCAACTGCTACCAACGGGACACCACACTACATTTCCCGCCACTATAGGCGCTGAGGATCAACTGCTACCAACGGGACACCACACTACATTTCCCGCCACTATAGGCGCTGAGGATCAACTGCTACCAACGGGACACCACACTACATTTGCCGCCACTATAGGCGCTGAGGATCAACTGCTACCAACGGGACACCACACTACATTTCCCGCCACTATAGGCGCTGAGGATCAACTGCTACCAACGGGACACCACACTACATTTCCCGCCACTATAGGCGCTGAGGATCAACTGCTACCAACGGGACACCACACTACATTTCCCGCCACTATAGGCGCTGAGGATCAACTGCTACCAACGGGACACCACACTACATTTCCCGCCACTATAGGCGCTGAGGATCAACTGCTACCAACGGGACACCACACTACATTTGCCGCCACTATAGGCGCTGAGGATCAACTGCTACCAACGGGACACCACAATACATTTCCCGCCACTATAGGCGCTGACGATCAACTGCTACCAACGGGACACCACACTACATTTCCCGCCACCCACTATAGGCGCTGAGGATCAACTGCTACCAACGGGACACCACACTACATTTCCCGCCACTATAGGCGCTGAGGATCAACTGCTACCAACGGGACACCACACTACATTTGCCGCCACTATAGGCGCTGAGGATCAACTGCTACCAACGGGACACCACACTACATTTCCCGCCACTATAGGCGCTGAGGATCAACTGCTACCAACGGGACACCACACTACATTTGCCCGCCACTATAGGCGCTGAGGATCAACTGCTACCAACGGGACACCACACTACATTTCCCGCCACTATAGGCGCTGAGGATCAACTGCTACCAACGGGACACCACACTACATTTCCCGCCACTATAGGCGCTGACGATCAACTGCTACCAACGGGACACCACACTACATTTCCCGCCACTATAGGCGCTGAGGATCAACTGCTACCAACGGGACACCACACTACATTTCCCGCCACTATAGGCGCTGAGGATCAACTGCTACCAACGGGACACCACACTACATTTGCCGCCACTATAGGCGCTGAGGATCAACTGCTACCAACGGGACACCACAATACATTTCCCGCCACTATAGGCGCTGACGATCAACTGCTACCAACGGGACACCACACTACATTTCCCGCCACTATAGGCGCTGAGGATCAACTGCTACCAACGGGACACCACACTACATTTCCCGCCACTATAGGCGCTGAGGATCAACTGCTACCAACGGGACACCACACTACATTTCCCGCCACTATAGGCGCTGAGGATCAACTGCTACCAACGGGACACCACACTACATTTCCCGCCACTATAGGCGCTGAGGATCAACTGCTACCAACGGGACACCACACTACATTTCCCGCCACTATAGGCGCTGAGGATCAACTGCTACCAACGGGACACCACACTACATTTGCCGCCACTATAGGCGCTGAGGATCAACTGCTACCAACGGGACACCACAATACATTTCCCGCCACTATAGGCGCTGACGATCAACTGCTACCAACGGGACACCACACTACATTTCCCGCCACTATAGGCGCTGAGGATCAACTGCTACCAACGGGACACCACACTACATTTCCCGCCACTATAGGCGCTGAGGATCAACTGCTACCAACGGGACACCACACTACATTTCCCGCCACTATAGGCGCTGAGGATCAACTGCTACCAACGGGACACCACAATACATTTCCCGCCACTATAGGCGCTGAGGATCAACTGCTACCAACGGGACACCACACTACATTCCCGCCACTATAGGCGCTGAGGATCAACTGCTACCAACGGGACACCACACTACATTTCCCGCCACTATAGGCGCTGAGGATCAACTGCTACCAACGGGACACCACACTACATTTCCCGCCACTATAGGCGCTGAGGATCAACTGCTACCAACGGGACACCACACTACATTTCCCGCCACTATAGGCGCTGAGGATCAACTGCTACCAACGGGACACCACACTACATTTCCCGCCACTATAGCGCTGAGGATCAACTGCTACCAACGGGACACCACACTACATTTCCCGCCACTATAGGCGCTGAGGATCAACTGCTACCAACGGGACACCACACTACATTTCCCGCCACTATAGCGCTGAGGATCAACTGCTACCAACG
>JAXIVJ010020319.1:0-10690 GCA_036785665.1 Chirona hameri
ATTATTATCATATGTACTATTGAGCGCAGACTGCCACCGGCCATCGTGATTTACTATCCGAGGCTAATGTATATGAAAAACTACCTTCATTTCAACATTTTGCATCATACCGAGATGTGCAACCAGGAAAAGGGGTTACCTGAGGCTTGGCTCCACTCACGGTCTGGTTCCAATATTAAAAATGCGTTTTCCACGACCTAAAATTAAAATGTTCACGCCGCTTCGCGGCGTCACATCAGTGGCCATCGTCATAACGAAGCCATCGTCATCGTCTTCGTTTCGTCGTAACGCTGAATTGAATGAATAACATTTTTAGCTTATTATCCTCTACAAGGCTAAGAAGCTAAAAATGCCTATGTTTCTGGGTTTTATCAGGCAAACCCGAGCAAAAAAAAATCGCGCCGCTTCGCGGCGCTAAATAACAAATACCTACTATAACATGCAAATCCACATTAGAAATGTTGCAAAGGCTTAAATACACGCATAACAAATTGGGGTACATTTTTTTGTCGTCATTTCAGCCGACCCCCCCACTCAAAAATGATCGTCGACGCCCCTGGGTACAGCTGACAATTGACATAGTTTTTATCAGTGTAAGGCAATGTCGGAACAATACAAACTGCAAGCTGACATCTTTCCTTTTTCGATATCACAAAAGGTCGAAAACCTAAAAAAAAAAATGGGGAAAAAAATCGAAATCGTGTGGTTGCAAAATAAAGTGGCCAAAATCCGGGAAGAAATTCGAAATTGGGGTAGGTAAGGTCCGCTAAAAAACGGTTTGCCCCCCCCCCCCCCCCCAAAAAAAAAAACGGCCGGCTGGATCCGCCCTTGTGTCTATCGTCTGTCTATCTGTCTGTCTATCCGGCACCGCTCAGTTTATTCAGTTTAAAAGTCCCAGTTAACTCACGTGCTGAATTGGTGCGGATACTTCCATCCCGGGGATGCCAGCTAGCTATGCATAGGACATGTGGGAGATGGGATAAGTCACCGACGCACTGGAGTTGGTGGGGCGGTGATCCCTTGACGGGTAATAGGTAATGATTTCCCATGCAGTTCCAGTTCCAGTCCAGTTCATTAACGTGCTGAATTGGTGCGGATACGTCCATCCCCGAGAGATGCCAGCTAATCGTCCAGCGGAGCGTACGAGTTAGCACTATAGTATTAACCCTCGCCCTACGGGAGCTTTTTTCACCTTCGCCCTACGGGGGGGGGGGGCTGACAGGCCCCCCTCCTGTTAACTTTTAAACCAAGCAACCTAGAGCAATGCGGTAAGAACCAGCATGTTGCCTGTCATGAGAAGAATCTAACAGTATGCGCTTTTTAGGTTTCAGGTCAACGGGTGACCTTCCAGGTCAAGTGAATGACCTCGGATTTACCACGTCCTGAACAGCGATTTTGCTCTTCAGAAAACCTCAAATTAGAAATTGATAAATGTAAATAAAAAGGGATGTTCCTAGACCAGTTATGCCTCAGAAATACAAAAAAAGTAATGATTTGTTCGTATCTTGTCCAAAAATACAAAAAAAAAGTTATTAACAAAAAATGACGTCATCAGATTCTTACACTTAGGAAGCCATCACTCAGTCAATAATGGAGATATTGCTTTGAAATTTGGTATGAGTATTGTCCATACTCAGTTCTCTCACATATATTCCGGTAATTTTTAATATCTTTGAAAATATTGATTTTGTGGGGATTTCCCCCCCCCCCCCCAATATTTTTTTTTTTTTAATTTCAGGGGTCCAAAACCCAAAATTTTGATAATCCGAAATTGCTATTTTAAAGGAATGCCATTTTGTATCTTTGATGAATTGAGTTTGCAATTTGCTTTAAAACTCTGTTTTCTACGATTTTTAAAAATATTTCTCTTTTTTTTACCAACATGTCATCATCAAAACATTATTATCTCCCAAAACACTTAACAAATTTCAATTAAATTTGTACAGCTTACGTATAATTGTTGTGAACTCAGCTAACAAACATTTCAGCAAGATGCACCCTATGTGTCAAAAGTTATTCAAGAAATACCTCAGGGGGGGGGGCTGTCAGGCCTCCCCCCGTAGGGCGAGGGTTAACTAATTTCCTGCCTAAGTGAGATGGGAACCAATTCCGTTACATGTCAGGCACTCAAAATCTTACAAATCACCACCTAATATAGGAATAAGCAATGTACAAAAGGCTTGCAATTGTTTCCAAACCACGTATATTTCGCCTCGCATAAATTCGGCAGCATGCAACGGCAGAAACGTTAGGTCGTTGGTCGTTTTTGTGGACATTGGTAGCACGCTGCGAGGTCGATACAGAGGATGGTAATCGGAAGTCAGTTTATATCTGTCAATAATAGCTCTGATTATTGGTTTCCTCTGTAATGAATAGCTCTATATTCTACCCAATACTCCCTGAACTTGTCAATACAAAATGCTACTTTTCCATACTTAGTCATGACTAAATGCATGTTTTTGTCTGATACTATATACTACCAGCCCAACTCCATCACGCCCGTAACCTTGAAGTAGTCAATGTTATATAGCAAAAAACACATCTCACACAATCTGGCGCTAGTACCAGCTTCATGCTACTACATTCTGCTATATCACAATATACTTCTCTCAAATTCATCAGATCGGTGACCTTGAAGTTGAAGAGCACAGGCCACCCAATGTACCCCTGAAGCCAGGCTCACCATCATACTGCCAACCCGCGCTCATCCTCAAGGAACTAACCAACGACGCAACACCGCGCCAGCGTTCTGGTCGTTAATTAGATCATTAAACAACAAAAGCCGGGCCTTCGCTCCATCACCGGCAGCGGTGCGATGACGCCGTTTTCGATGACGGATGACGCCGACGCTGTGGCGGTTAAGGTGTGGGTGCCATGACCGCGGCGGCGGCGGCGGCGGCGGCGGCGGCCACCGGGCGTGGGTTCCGCCACCGGGCGTGGCGAGACCGGCAGGGGCTCTGAGATCGCTATCAGCGAAGACATGGGATCTGAGACGGTGGGGTCCCTGTCAGCGAAGCCGGCGGGGGCTCTTGTGAGTGAAGACCAAGCGGGGCTTTGTGATCTCTGCGAGCGAAGACCGGCGGGTGCTCTTATGAGCAGAGACCTGCGAGGTCCCAGCATGCGGAAACCGGCGTGGGTCTCTGTGAGCGAAAACTGGCAGGAGATCGCGATGAGAATTGAGAACCCTGCCAGCGGGATATGATAGGGACAATGGAGCTCTGGATGCGGAGGACGCGGATGTGGTTTAAGTTGTTACTGAGCGCGAGGAGCTGGGAGGTTGAATGTGCTGCTGTGGCCTCCAAAAGCTTCCCGATATAAACAACAAAGTCTGTTCAAATAAAACCACCGTCACTAAGCCCTATTTTAGTCTGGTGACCAGCTTGAAAAATGGAAACAGAAGGAAAAGACAATCGAAAGTCAACAATCAGCAATTAAGCAAATGGGGTTGGGGACAATTTTGTAAGGTAAATGTAAGGTTTTAAGAAGTGTTCGCATGGCTGAAACTTCACATAAATACAACATACACATTAATCATTAAACATGTATGTCGTATCTTGCAAGGAAGAGAGTAACCTATACCTAAAAGGAATTCTGATAACTCTGTCACATTCATATTTTCCCAACCTATAATATCCGCCAGCGTTATTAGTATATTCCTTAAACGCACCAATTCCACTAATGGCGCATGCGTCGCAAGCGCCGTCACAAATCACTAGGGTCGTGACGTCACACACAAAATCAAGAATGTTTTTTTAGCAAAATACGAGAAGTTCAGAGGTATTTGTAGGACAGAAGGCGGTCTAAGATGTATGTGAAAAGTAGATAGAAAAATCGAGAAAAATACGCTGATTTTTGTAAGCGTAAAAACACCCACTACCTGTCCCCAACACCATTCCAAAGCAGCATAGACACGGCCATCTTGCCTCGCACCCCGATCAGCTCTGACCCGAGCGGCGCTGCAGGAAGGTCCCGCCTCGGACATTGGTATGACATGTGCTCAACATGACAGCATTATTTCTTTATGGTACCTAAGGTGCCTGAAGTCGAGATGAACAATATATTCGCAAAGTTTTCACGCAACTGTACAAATTACGATTTACTTACCAGTAAGGCGCCGTAGTTGGCAATGAACGAGCGAGCGCGAAATACATGTATGGTGAATTTCAACCCGATCGGGCATGTAGTTCCTGAGATACAAAAAAGGTGCGCACGTGCGCACGTGCAGAGGCACCCCATCACTGTCTTGTGGGAAACTGGCGGTTGAGGGGTCCCTAACCATACACCAAATTTGAACACAAACGGCTCAGCCATTCCAGATATATAATAGGGGTGAGCACGTGCGCACGTGCAGAGGCACTCCACCCCTGACTTTGGAAAGGCAACGGCTGAGAGGTCTCTTAACCACACACCAAATTAGAACGCAATCGGTTCTGCCGTTCCTGAGATATACAATAGGGGTGTGCACATGCGCACGGGCAGAGACAGCCCACCCCTGACTTGTGGAAAATTGGCGGCTGAGGGTCCCTAACTACACACCAAATTTACACACAATCGGCTCAGCCGTTGCAGAGTTGTTGCGAGAAAACACTTTTCAACACCCCTCGCGCGGCACGCGCCACGCGCAGTGGTAGTCACCCACATGAGTCGGCATTGGTGTCAAACAGGGTAGGTTGGATGGAGCTGCTCAGCAAAGAAGTCAGCTTGTCAATCGGACGTGTGGTTGCAGAGATATGAGCTTCTCAAAAGCGTCGCCACGGGTCTGGTCGGGTCGGGCCGGCGCTCATATTCAGATTTTCCCCATATACCACGGAACGACGAGCGAGCGCGAAGCGCTAGCTCGTAATAACATGAACTAAATAAATGCAACGCATGAACATTGCTGTAAAGGCCAAGGACTGCGCAAACTCATTCTCGATAAACGCCCCATAACTGCTAGATGGATACCCGATACGGCACCCTCACGGATCAGCCGGTACACCACGAGACAGCCTTCGCTCCTAACCACCCGTTCTAATGTTCCTGTATCGACTTTAACGCGCTGTAATCTAGTTTTACTGGCTGCACCAGCCTGTGATCCGCATTCTTTGGCCACTGTTCCTTGGCCGCATTCTTTGGCCTTTGGCTCTCTACTGCCATAAGTACTGCCATAAGTGCCACCTCATGACCACCCCAGCGTGACTTTACCAGGCGATCCATGCAATCCGAGCGATCCATCTCTGGATATTCGGCGTCCGAGGTACCCCGACGTGACGCTGCTCGATAGGCCAAGCCTCCATTTTATCACCGCAAATGGCAGCGTCTCGCCGCGAGGGTGCTCGGTCGTGACGTGGCCTTGCTCCGCGCTCGCCCTTGCGTGGCGGGGGCGCGATCTCAGCTGCATGGAGGGGGAGGGCCCGGCCGCCGGGCGAGGCGTGGCCAGTGGCCACTTCCGTCGCCCCGGGACATCTGTGACGTCACTGGGCAGTCAGGTGTGCCGCTGAGAATGCTCGCCAGCCACGGACGGGTCATACAGTAATAACGGAACAATTGCTTTAGGTTAGGATAGAGGAAATTGTCTTTGTACTTGTCATGTTTGGAGCTTCACGGGACAGGCCAAGTGGCCGGCTATTTTCACCTTGCCCTATCGACTTTAATTGCTCAGGCCGATTCATTCATATGACACTAGTGGCCGGCAATGCGATCGGGGCATTACCTTGGGGTCAAAATCGTACCATAGTTCCGTAATTTGGTAAATACCGTAAGTTAGTCAATACCGAAATTTGGTCAATTTCGAACCAATTTCCAAAGGAAAATTACCAAAAGATGCTTCACGTGGGCATGAAAAGCAAAAAGCATGGCAATGTGTGTTTCCTGACAGTTACCGGACTGGGATTCGTGAAAATGTAGGTTGGTGATTTTCGAGTCCCAAGGGGTGGCTTTTACCCCCTACGGATGCAGCTTGAACCCTTTGGGGTCACAACCCCCCCAGAAACTAAGTGGGGTACAAATGTACGTGAACTGCAAGTAAGGGAACTAGGCACTATGGGACGGATCGCCTTCAAAATGCCTCTTAATTCGAAAAATGAAACCTCAATTTTGAGGACGATAGAGACGGACCTCTATGCCAAATTGACCGGTGCATCGAGTGATAGCATTTGTTTTGGCGTTTGACTATTGTTATGTGGCAAAAAGTTGCCTCAAAGTCAGGCAACGTCGCCCAAGCAGCGTGCGCACTTGGAGTAGCCGAGTGAACTATCTTTACTTAATCATTAATTATGCGCATAACGTATCCTTCTATGGTAAAACTAAGTATTCTAACGTGAACGTAGGTCTTTCAGCTTACATATACACCCTTAATCGAATTTCGAAGTTAATGTTTAAGCATGTTATAAATATTTGCAATATCGCTTACAATGCTGACTCATTGTATTTTATATCCTCATTCTCATGCAATCTTACAACAAAAAATCGGCGCCAGTCGTCGCCAAGTTTTTGCCATGATTTATGACAGAAACATCATGCCAAAGTGTTGCAAAAGGATTTGTTTGCTTATGTTTGCTTCTCTGTGAGATACGGCAGTTTGCAGTTAGCGTTTACTGGTAGGCCGGTTCGGCTCACGCATGCGGCGAGGCCGTGTCGTCTTAAAGGGATTATACGGGTTTTTCCCAGAATAATTGAGTTACATAGTACAACGTACTTATAAAGGTGGTAGAAGTCCCACGGTAACCACATTTTTCTGGAAATGACCTCTTCTGCACGTAAGGACATTCCAAAGTGCGCGGTGATGCCACCGCGTATTTTCTGCAGGACCGGCTGAGGCAGAGCCAGTCATCTCTTTTATGCTAATAAAAATACCTCACTTATGGCATATTTCCGGTAAAATAAGCAATATTTGAAAGAAAATACACTTGTTTTGTTCCAACGACAGCATCAGTTACCTAGTTTTCCCATAAAGTTCTATATTTTCATGAATTTTCAAGACAAAAAATTAATACGCCACCACCAAATTATCAACGCTAAAGGCCAGAGATAAGAAAACCACAAAAACACAAAAGCTCAACGAGCAGTTTGTAGTAATACAAAGTCCCTTCAGTTTTGAATTGCATAATAATTGTGTGATCCAGTGTAGGACTTGCAGACAATTCAAAACTCTAAAATTGATCTTAAGATAAAAGTGGTGGACAGATCAAGTATCAAGTATGCCGATCTATCTGATACTAGTCTCGAAAAATGCCCAAGTTTTAACGCTGATAATTGCTGAAATAATGGACTAAATGAGCATTGAGACCCTGTTATATGTCTTAAACGTGTTTAAAGCTCATACAACTGCAAAAGAGTGCATTTACTTTCAGGACGGAAACCCGTATAATCCCTTTAAGCCCCTACACTATCTGTTCGGGATTATTAACTATGCGGGATTTCCTGAAAATCACGCGCGTGTTATCCGTGTTGTCGGGTTTTGCGTGACAGAGCAAGTTCAGCTGATAGTAAATGCATTGGGTGAGCTACACTGGCACATCACGCAGATCCCGGATGAAACGTCAAGGAAATTCCGCAGACACGTCACGGACGGACCGATGAAAAGTTCAAAATTCTGAACTTGTCGGGTTTTCCGAGATTGCGTGTTACAGGGTTTTTGTAATTTTTATGTTGATTTCGCGTATTGTAGTCTATAATAGACCTAAACTTGAATAATTTGTGCTGAGTGTTATGGCGAAAGATGAATGAAGAAGCGTTGGAGCAAATTCTTAGTGTTGAAACTTGTGTTGAATCTGGTAGATATGTATGCAGTGGTTTATCGATTACAAAAATGCAGTGGTTTATCCATTTTCCTTTCTTGATTTGCTTGACCGGCAGATCCCGGACGTCAAGGAATTTCTTCAAACACGGAGAACACGCGCGTGATTTCCTTGACAATCACGCATAGTGTAGCCTGGGCTTTAGTTGAGTGCAAGCCACCCAAACCTATCGCGAGAGATGTTGGATTAGTTGAATCGGGGTGGTCGCCATGGTAACGGCTCAAACGTTGCCTGAGGAAAATTGGCCGGGGCTGGCCAGGGCCCTGGTAGGTCACGGTCGAACGGCTTCAGTCGTGTTAGTTGGGTGCGTGAGCGGGTAATTTTGACCCCATTCCGCGTTTCAAAGCTCTGACATTGACGGTGAGCAAACACTTCTGCGTTTGCCTCAAATGACGACTGCATGACGTCATAATGTGGGACAAATTGACTTACATTTATATTTGACATGAAAAAAAATCAGATTCGAACTCAGCGCATCAAGTAACCCCTGTAACCGTAAAATCATCGCAGTTGTATCTTAACCCTATTTGTAACAGTGGGGGGGCGGATTCCGCCCCCCCTCAAGTTTTTCGCAGATATCTCCAGAACGGCTGGGAGCAGGCCCATGAAATTTTGGGACTTTTCATAGAATTGAATACCGCATTTGGAGTCAAAGTTTTGAGTTCTTAACCTGAACAAAGGCGGTTCCAGGTACAGTTTTTGGTGGGTTCGGAGGCGATATTTGGCGATAATACGGAAATGTGATCTTCACGGTTTCTTCGTAACTGCCTCAAGTATGAAGGAGTTACATCGGTTCACGGTGATTGCAACAAGTGCAAATTAGTTGATCTTAATGAAACATTATTAAAATTTCATGGCAGAGGCGGTTTCAGGGGCTTGAAAGGGGGGGGGGGTTCCAGGAAGTATTCAATGCTTGGCGGGAAGCAAATAGAGCAATGTAAGAGGCATTTATAGTTATCAAGATGTAAAAGATAGCTTCTGCTTCCATTATTTGCATAATTTATTACATATAGAGTTTCAGGGGCGTGTTCAGGCACATGAAAAGGGGGGTGACTGGCTTGGTGATGACGATATGTCAGCGATAACGGCGCAATAGATGGTTAGCTTATAATTATATATGCAAATATGAGGCCAGGAAAGGGAATAAAGTCATTTTTTTGCAGAGGCGCGCTCAGGAATGGAAGAAAGGGGGTCATATTATTGCAAGGAAACTGAGAGGCATGGGCGTAGAATGACATAACATACTGTAGTTTTCGGATAAAACACGCACCACAGGCTACTTTACGAACGATTATAAGATAGTAGGCGAGTCCAGGTAGGGTAAAAGGGGGGTAAGCAATGTTAATTGAAGTTGTAAGTGAAATAGTCACTGTTGACTAGTTAGTATCATAATAGCGGATAATATACTCATCAAAAGGTATTGAGCCGCCCCAGTTTGGATCCTGGATACGCCTATGATGAAGTACAACATGCAAAAAGGAACTATCTACGATCAGTAACATATTTATAGTGCTGGGTAGCAACTTGTCTGCGGTTAATATTTTTTCCAATTTTACCCCCCTTTTTCACTAACCTGGTACCGCCTATGGCAAAAATATGATTTTTAACTGTTTTCTAATGTCATTTTTTAACTGTTTTCTAATGTCACAATCACATACCATTTCATTTATTTTAAAAAAACACATCAAAAAATGGTTTTATTACGCATTTACTTGACCCCCATATTGAGTGACCTG
Organism: Chirona hameri; assembly: GCA_036785665.1. Lineage (NCBI taxonomy): Eukaryota > Metazoa > Arthropoda > Thecostraca > Balanomorpha > Balanidae > Chirona > Chirona hameri. The sequence goes on from JAXIVJ010020319.1 coordinate 9,515, forward strand.
CACACGCCTTAGTAATTTTTACATTTTCAAACGCCACTGTCATATATCAATTTCTCAATTCAATCTCTATCGATTCGTATTGATTGTGTTAAAATCAGTCGATAAACATGAAAGCTATGTGGGATCAAAAATACCACTAAAATTTGTGGTTTTTGCCCCCCTGTTGCCCCCCTATCAAAAATTTAGATTTGTTTATAATTTAGAAATGTAGATCTTGTTGAGGGCAACCAAACACCGTTCCATTTTTTGAAAATGGGACTTGTAGATCTCGAGATCTTCGGGGGGGGGTCGGAATCCGCCCCACCCCTGTTACAAATAGGGGTAGCCAGGAGCCTGTTACAAATAGGGTTAAACTGAATTAAGAGGCATTTTGAAGGCGATCCGTCCCATAGTGCTTGTGGAGCCACCCGTTCGATCTGTAGAGGTGGTGAGAAAAATAACATTTTTTTTTTTTTGCGCAGGTCATGATGGTGCAAAATGTGTAAAGGTAGCATTACATTGCCACTCAGTCTGTATATGGGTGTGCATAGCGGAAACCTCGCTGCATAGGATAAGCACTATAAGAACGAACTTTACCGAAGGATGACGCGCATAATTTTAGTACATATTGCACTAACTATCCGTTCCACAGATTCAGTCATTCTTATTGTTTGGTGAAATGCATATGATGATGTGGCGAAAATATTTGTATACGTGGAAAATTTGAAATGTTAACAAATGTGGATGTTCATGATATAATACTATTTCATAGGATGCTATCCATAATGCGATGTATTCATTCTAATTCACTTGTTTTACCATTAGTCGTAAAAACTACATTATGCTGATCTGATGACCCACATTATTTACACTCGCTTGCATGGTCGTTTACTGTCCAATGTTGCAGCCAGTTTGCTTTACATCATTTCTAGATGCTGAGGTTAACAACGCCTAGTAATTTGAACGGTGGAGTATCTACCGAGCGGGCGCATTAAACAAATTTACATTTGACCCGGCCCGACCCGGCCCGACCCGGTCCGACACGGTCCGACACGGCCCGACACGGCCGTGCTTTTCGGAAGCTAATAACTTTGCAACCGTTATCCGATTGAGATCGGTTTTCACCATGCGATAGGTCCATCAAATAAATTTTGTTTTTGGTATGGTGCGTTCTGATAGGGTAGTACCACAGCGCGT
>JAXIVJ010020320.1:0-10331 GCA_036785665.1 Chirona hameri
CAGCATGGGGTTCGAACTCATTCGCTTAGCGTTATAAGCAGGACACGCTAAACAGCCGAGATAACCGCGACAATCACACGCTCGCGACAGCGGACAACTGATGCGGCAATGTGTACGTGTTTCAGCGAGAGACTTTACTCAACGGAAATCTCCTTCAACGGTGATAACGCCAACTTCTCCGACATCCTGGCTCCACTCAAGAACATACGGTAAGTAGCTACGTGTCCAGATCCAGACTCACTTGGTAGGAAATCCAGAATCTGAAATCCACCCAAAATATTGCTTGATATGCCAAAGCACTGCAATGGTCGTAAACCAAAATTGTCCTTCTGAGCGTCGGCCTTCAGCGCCTCGATCTTCTGACCCTGAGCTGCTGTTGCCTCGCCACTTGCCTTTCATAAAATGCCGTTCAAAAGGATTCGTAAATGGGTGCCATAATTTCCAGGCTGCAGTACTACCATGGCATGGTACCTACTCATGCAGCCTATTACACAATCGCAGCGCATGACAATATATTTGTAACTTCTCAACTAATGTGCCTAGATGTTGCGGGATATATTTCAGTCTAGGGATGTGGTGCTGGGCTACCTGATTTGTCCAAGCAATGATGCATCCAAGCAATGATGCAATGAATGAATGCATGTTTCATGCATTCATTCTTTCATTCATTCATTCATTCATTCATTCATTCATTCATTCATTCATTAGTTCATTCATTCATTCATTCATGCATTCATTCATTCATTCATCCATTCAGTCATTCATTCCTGCATTCATTCATTACTTCATTCCTTCATTCATTCATTTATTCATTCTTTCATTCGTTCGTTCATTCATTCATTCATTGATGACTACTGGCGAGCGAACGAGACTTTCAATGGCGCTGTTTCGGGCAATCTAACGGGCGTACGGTTTCGTCGTCTGTCTTTTCTCCACCAGAATGCCGTTCGACCCGGTCAAGATCCACGTCTACATGGAGTCTCTCTCAGCCTCCGTAGTCAAGGAAGCACCAGCCTTCACGGTGAGTCAAAAGAGTGACGTCACCGAGTGACACGACTGACGTCACCAAATGACAAACAAGTGACGTCACCTGACGTGACTTCATTAAGATGATGTCACGAGCGTATCGTAACGTAAAGCTCTTATCGTAACGTAACACAACAAAAGTAGCGGAACGTTACCTTAAATAGCGCAATCTAATAAGACGGAGAGTAACACAACGTAACGTAATGCAACACAGCGGACACAAACATAACGTAACTTAATGTAATACAACGGAAACAAACACAACGTATCTTAAAACGTAACGAAGACAAGCATCTCGAGTCGCATGCAGATTGCGTTAAGATGTGTAAACGTTTAAAACTGAGCTCACCAAATAGTAGTTTTCGCAACTCTTATTGAGCAACAGTTTGCAACGGTAAGTAAGCACTAAACTGTAAACAGTGTTAGATGAGATGGGTGGAACTTTACAGATCTCGCTGTAGTCTACCGGAAGTGACTTTACTCAATGTAGCATGACGGTGTTGAATCTTTCCGGTCCTTAATCTGTGCCCTTAACCCCGCCCTTCCCCACCCTGATCTGACCTGACCTGACCCCGAACCTGACCTGATCTGCCCCACCCCTTCACCAGCCTGACCTGACCTGACCTGACCTGAGCTGACCTGACCTCACCCCGGACCTGACCTGACCTGACCTGACCTGACCTGACCTGACCTGACCTGACCTGACCTGACCTGACCTGACCTGACCTGACCCTTCCACACCCTGATCTGACCTGACCACAGACCTGACTTTATCTGACCCGCCCCTTCACCAGCCTGACCTGACCTGGCCCCTGTCTGGCAGCCGTTCACGCTCATCTCCAACATCGGGGGCTCCTTCGGCCTGTTCGTCGGCCTCTCGCTCGTCACAGTCGTCGAGATCTTGGAGTTCTTGTACGATTTCTGCGTGATGATGGTGCCCCGTACGCGCCGCGCACATGCAGCCAAGGCCAGCGTCGCTCCTGCCGCCTAGCGGCGACACCATGAAGCTGAAGTGCGATATAGAGGGAGCGCAGTTGAGGAGTTTTGTTTTGATGTGACTTGTGATAAAGTTATGGAGGTTGTATATTAGGCGATGTTCGGTTTTGTTGATGAGTTTTGTTTGTAATGTGGAATTACATGAAATGTGCTTCTATGTGCTTCTTTTCTTCATTTATGTAATACCGTGTATCATTTCAGATAAATTAGGCTATATTTATATTTTTCAAAGCAATTTTTGTGTGCACTATTTTCTTTATGTCCTAAAAAACTATCCCGTGCATTTTACAACTTCAATTTTAATTTCCTTGCTTCCGTAAAGCTGTACGGAGAAGGTTTCTTGTTATGTAATCCAAGCGTTATTTACTACAATGTCGTGTTGTTTAACTGTTTTGTCATCACCGTCAGTTCAGAGTGCCTTTGATCTCGTGGGGATTATGGGCGCGCTGAGTTCAGTGCGCATTGGGATTATGGGCGCGCCGAGTTCAGTGCTCATTGGGATTATGGGCGCGCCGAGTTCAGTGCTCATTGGGATTATGGGCGCGCCGAGTTCAGTGCTCATTTGGAGGCCTTCGACCTTTGTCCTTCACCAAAACTAGTCCGTGATATGGCATTGCCTTACGTTCCTTACGTGCCTTGCGTGAACATTAAATGACCAGCAGATGTGATACTAGTCTCATCTCAACGTCTATTGTTTGTGGCCACATTTTGTGCTGTTTGAACCACTGTGCGCTGGGTGGCCTCACCTCAACGTCCGTTGTTTGTGGCCACATTTTGTGCTGTTTGACCCACTGTGCACTGGGTGGCGAACCTCGGTGAGATCTCACTAATGTACAGCTGTTTTGTGATATGGTTGGGGCTCTCCCGGTAGTAGGTAGTGATGACATGGCCTATACCTATAATGATATAACAATGATATAAACATGATATAATGATGTTAGCAAATAGTATGCAGAAGGGTCTGCATTTTCTGCATGTGTGAATGTTATTACTCTGTAGACTTGACAATACAAATTAGCACAAGGTATTTTCTTCGAACAAATACGACCATCGGTGTTGCAGGAGGAACCGAGGGAGATGAACGACGGTTTGCATGGGGAGAAGATGACAACAGATAACCCCAGAGCCATGATTGGTGTTTTCCGCCTCGCCTCTGGCCCCTAATGACGTCATCGTCAGACAGTCCAGTCTAGCCAGCGGTTGTCAAACTTTGTAGGTCTCTGTCTCACTAACGTCAACGGAATCCAGCATTTTCCTTCTCTAATAAAAAATCAGTACACAGCTTAACTCAATAAAGCTTATGATATATGTTATTTATTTTATTGTGTGCTACAACAATACAATCAATAATCAATGGCATTTATAAAAGAAAAGGGATACAAAAAACGCATCTCAGTTTCAAATGCGTTCACTCTCCCATTCCTAAGAGCACATTTTATACTGTTCGTCGTCTTGCGATATCCTCCCTGTGGAGAATTCAGGGACGTAGCCAAGGGGGTGAGGGGGCACGGGGGCCATGCCCCCCCCCTGAGAAAAGAAAATACACTAAATAGAATGAGATTATCTGATGACCCTACCCTACCCCCTACCCCTCCTCTCCCGGGTCAACATATGTCTGAGGAACGAAATTTGTTTCTACCACTGACGTGCCCCCCCCCAGATAAAAATTCTGGCTGCGTGCCTGGGAGAATTCCTCCCAGATTGAGAACCCTTGGTCTAGACACACGATACGGCCAGATCATCGATCGATGAAACGAATCGAATCGATGAACGGTCGACACTTCCGTCGAAACGGTCCATGACTTTATTTCCAGGCTGCATGAGTTTCCAGGCTGCATTTCTGCTATTCCTGAAAGGATGGTGTAAGGACAGGACTCATGTGTATGTCATGTTCGATGTTCATTTGCTATTCTAGATTCTGGTGTTGCTGGTTTCAGGTGGTCTGTGAGAACATTGGCGTCATGTAACTAATACTCCTCGAACACCGAAAGCCTCTTTGGTCATGTCCTCGCAGATTATCATTGGAATGGAGCGCCTCACTGATGACGGCAAGGCGCTTCATGGCGTCCACTATAGCCCTACACGGGACACATGTTCAGCCCCCATCCCGTTACAGCCCATTCAGCGAGACCCAAACCCGTTCCAAACCAAATTCATAAATTGATGGGGCTCCCATTCCCAACCGTTTCTTCCCACCCATTTCAAAGTTTAAGCATATTTCACCCTTTGTAGTGCTAAAATACAAGAATGCATTTATGTCATGCTTTAAAACTCTCACACTCAATGTCAGTGGTGTAAGATTTACTTGTGAGTTCTGGTGATATTTGAAAGAATGACTCGCGAGTTACTGGGGTACATTTCATAACGCGACATACTGGGGAGGGGGGGGGGGGGTATTCCCCCCTCGGATCTCCGGAACTACTGGACCGATTGTAAAAATTCAAACGGCATTCGATAGCCCTTGGAAATTTATCAAAGGAAACATAATATTGCTGACCTCGGAGTCATCAATGACGTCAAAGGTCAAGTCAAGTACAAAATGTTTGACCGTGTCAAATGGTCTCGATGGATGGAATTGTCGCGCAAAATGTCTATATTAAACGCATAAGCACTCGATAAATCGGTATGATTCGTGTGTCTGACACTTCTAAGTACTATTCTAATCTGTTTATGACCTTAGGTCAGGTCAAGGTCATCCGAGGTCACGAGGTCAAACTGCAGATTACGGTCATTAGGCGTTGTAACACATGTTATGTTTTTTTTCGTCTAGAACGCGAAAAATGACCTTAAAACATTGTTTGTTCCATATGAATAGAAGTAAAAAGCAAAAACGGAAATGCATTTTTTATGTTTAGTAATGCTGTGAGAGGTGGTCGATTTGTATCATTTAAAGGTCATAAGTCAGTCATTTTTGAAGATATCGAATTCAAATTTGGTACACATATTCACCGATTAGGTCTCAATAACATGTAATCCGGTTTGGGGATAATTCTCATTTTTTTGTAAAATTTTGTAAAAACAAAACAAAAATATTTCGATTTCTCAAAATTTTGAAAATAAAAAAAATAAACAATCCGAGATAGCAGTTTGATATCCCAACCTATTTTCAGTAATTTCATTTAAAACAATTTAATTTATATCAAATATTGTATCTTCGACAGCGTTTTCCGCAAACCATTATTTTGCAACAAAAACCGAAGAACATGACGTCACTCTGACGTCATTTCCGGTTGACTTATCATAACTTCAACTTTTACCTTTGGCCAACATGTGTATAATTGATGTGAGAGAAGGTACTGCAAGATTGGTGACGATACTCGTGTTGGTTTAGGAGTTATTGCAAAATAACAGGGGGGGATAGCCCCCGCCAGTAAGTCGCGGGTTAAATATGCCCTTGTCTCACACGCAACTTTCAATCTAACCATGACTTTCACCACAAGGAAAAGCCATAGAACAAATACAGATTAAATCAACTGTAGATTTGGGTGTCGTTTGACTGTTACAGTCATACATAACACATTGTATCAAGACATAGCCGATTTGTCCAACACATCGCTTGGGCACCTACCAACCTACATTGACATGGCTTTATAATAATAACACTTGAGTAGGAACTTCAAATTTAGGTCAGTGTGGTGGGCACTTGAGATAAACACTACCAGTTATTTAATGAAGCACGCAGCATGCAACATGCCTTGTGAAGTAAAAATATACCAGTTATTTAATGAAGCTCATAATGTCCCCTTACACTGGCTGCATGCAATGCTGGCAGTCATTTCCCTCCAAATTGAAATTAACACAATATGTGTGAAGGTCAGGAGCCTTTATCAATATGAAAATATAAATATTCTTTCAACTTATATTTAAACACGATAACCTCTTCGAACAGAAAAACCCAGACTTGACAACTTGCTGTGCTATTCATTGTACATCATGGCACAGCAGTCATCGCAACACATGAACGTTGTTCGGCACACGCTACTAGCGCTTTTCGCTAGCTGACGTCACACTATGTTATACGTCACTAATTCAAGGATGGAACAATAGTGGATGTACCGAACAAGCTGCAGAACAGATTTGTTATGAAATCCATCAGTCACCCTATCTGGTGCTGGAATGACAAATATTTGTTGTTTGGGTTTATTGTGACAACTGACAAACTGCCGACTCAAGACTAGATCTTACCCTAATCCAACAACAACAACATTATTCATTTGTCACCAGACAGTGGCTTGAGAATGGCTGAGGCAGGTGCAAGGTAAGTGATAAGTCAATGTCAATGTTGGCTCAAAGCAAGCTTACATTATTGCAAATTTCACTAGTGTTATAGTATAGGACTAGTGTTTATGAGGTTAATTTGGCCCTCGTTTGATCTTACAGCTGATGCATTCTGTGGATTTGAGGGATCGGGTATTGCAGGGCTGCCAAGCATCAATTGCTAGCATTTCTATGCTCATCAGTTGATCCTATAGAGCTGTTTACCCATACTATACTGTACTATACTATACTATATACTATATACTATATACTATATACTATATACTATATACTATATACTATATACTATATACTATATACTATATACTATATACTATATACTATATACTATATACTATACTACCTATATACTATATACTATATACTATATACTATACTATGAATGTCGGGAAAGGATATAGGCAAGGATGGCCTGTGGCTTCCCGCTCTGCTTTTAGGTTTCTCCTCTTAGTTTAAACATCCAGTGGTTGTCCAGTTTGTTCTTGAACGCGTTTGTTGAGGGTGTTGTGACAACTTCTTCTGGTAGGCCATTTCAATGGTTGATAACGCGGACCGAGAAGAAACTCTGTCGGATAACCTTATTTGCTGCCGGTTTGGAGAGTTTCAGAGTGTGACCTCCTTGATCTGCTTGATCTGCTGGGGCCAGGACAAAGAGTCTTGAGGAGTCTATTCTTATTTGTCCTGTCATGATCTTGTACACCAAGATCATGTCTCCTCTCATTCTTCTATAATGCAGGCTTCACGGTAAACATCTGTTTGTTTACATTTCAGTTATTTTGTCTCATGCGCCGAAATTGAAACACATCCGCTAGCGCTTTCGCTGCTTCTGCGATTTTCCACTAGCAGAAGAAGACTCTACGCAGACTTCCTATGACGTCACGGTGCCTAGTGTGACGTTTTCCCTTTCTGGCTTTGTATTGGCTAACGCCTGGTTGCCATGGAAAACGAAAGCGCTACTAGCGCTACTAGCGGCCGCTAGCGTGCGCCCGAACAAGCAAACTCAACATCACTATTCCGTCAGTGCACTGTAAAATTAAAATGCGTATACAGTTAATTATGTTTTCAACAACCCAGGGGCTCAGCCAGTCCTTCAGAAGGGGGGGGGGGGGGGTGGGGGGGCCAAGCCCCTGGGAGAGGCCCCCCACCCCAAAAAAATACCCCTGGATATGAAAAACTCTACGGATTTCGGCCACTTTATTTTGTGAGGCCCCTTTTTAACAATTTTTCTTCGTCTACTTTTGATGAGCTGGATTGAACCAGGACCCTCAGTAGGCATTGTACTGAGCACATTACTAATTTGTATTGTTACGTACAGGAGAGAAACATATCTTAGCTGACAACAGGTGGGGTCGGCTTTTGAGTGTGGGGGCGGCTGAAATGACGAAAAATGTACTCCCATTTTGATACGTGTATTTAAAGGGAAATAATGACCTTTTTCCACAAAAATGGAGTTAGCACTTGAAATCGCCAGACGAGACCAAAATATATTGTAAATTCATCACATTTTGCATGAAAACTTTCCTACCGAAAGATATTTCAAGTTAAAGTTGATAAGCGTTCCACACTCTTAACGACCGGTACTTGCAAGTACTTTTGGTCCTCATCAAACTGCGGGCTTTTCCCGTATTGTTTTTTTACGCAATGGAGTGGAAAATATTTGTGCGTTCTGCTTGTTGTGATTATATGCCCGGCGATCTTCTAAAACTAACAGCGATTGGAAAAAGTGGCAATAAAATCGGAAGCTCATCGATGCACATCAACGGCGGCATAGTTAGTGGTTGCGACCCTCAACTTTTGGAAATAAATTCATTTGTTTTCAACATTAGGAGTATTGTATAATTTGTCTGTAGCTGTATATAACACTATGCTTTATATTATCATGAAAAATAATAATTTTTCCCAAAAAAACTAACAAACAATAACACAAAACTGACAATTAAATCGGAAGCTCATCGATGCACATCGACGGCGACCTATTTAGCGTCGGCGATTTGTTTACAAAGCATTGTCATGCTTCTCGGCGCACTTAACCATTGTGGCGAGTTGTTGCTAGTAGCGCTTTCGTTCTCCATGGCAACCAGGCGTGAGCCAATGAAAAGCCAGAACGTATTCCCTTTCTGGCTTTTGATTGGCTGACGCCTGGTTGCCATGGAGAACGAAAGCGCTACTAGCGTGTGTCCGAGCAGCGCTCAGTTTGATCGGAAATGTCACAGAGCCTCCAAAAATGCCGCAATCGATGTAAACAGTGATAGGGAAGGGCGAATTTGTCAATGACCTTCATGAAGTACACAAGGTACTTGTTTTGTATTTTTCCCAAACTTACAACTTTGAATCTGGGAATAATTGAAATATGTAAAACATGTAAGGTCCTGGAGTCTGGCTTTTCAAAGATATCCAGTTGATTCCAAAGCGGACATACAATGTCAGGGGTCCATTGTTTAAGACTGACATCAATGAAGGCTAAAGCCTCCAACCACTTCCATGACAAATACAACATCCTGCCAGGATTACCAACTATGCGCCATTACCAGACACAGACCAATACAAGTTTGTCATCAAATACATACTAAACATGCTTGGAATACATGGCCATACTTCTGAACTTAATTATCTGAGAATATTGCACCAAAGCTCAAAAGTTGTAGGCATTTTAATACAATATTTACAATATACAATATTAGTAAGGAAAGATGCCAGGCCAAGGAAAGATAAAAACAATTACCTTTTCAAGCCAAGTTAAATCAAACTGTTCAATGAATTTTAAAGGAACTAGACTTGCATTCAGTTAGTATGGTCAGGCACTGGGCATGGCAAATGAGGAAGAAAGGGAGGGCATTTGGAAAATGGCCAATGGGTACAATTAAATTTGGAAGATAAATATAACTAAGTGGTGACTAGACGGTAAAATAACAAACATTATCTAGATATCAAAATGACACTCTGGATATACTTTTCAACACTGAAATAAAAGTTAACCCTCGCCCTACCTTTTTATCACCTTCGGCCTACGGGGGAAGCCTGACAGCCCCCCCCCCCCCCCCTGTGACCCTCGTTACCTTCCAAGCCAAGCAACTTAGAACATTGCGGTAAGAACCATCATGTTGCCTGTCATGAGATGAATCTGTATGCATTTTTTAGGTTTAGGTCAACGGGTGATCTTCCAGGTCAAGTGAATGACCTAAGATCGACCACGTCCACAAATAGCGATTGTACAGGGCGCGTAGTATAACTTCCGAACGGAGAGAGATAGAGAGACGCCGTAAACAGTACGTGTTGCCTGTCACAAGGAGAATCCCAAGGCATCCCATTTTGATCATCTATGTCAACTGGTGACCTTTGGGGTCAGGTCAATGACCCTTTGAGTTCTGACACGACCTTGACGAAAAGGCCATAGGTCACGATATAAAAGTCGCATACACTTCAATTTTGTTAACGATACGTATAATTGTTGTAAACTCAGCTACTGAAAATTTCAGCAAGATGCGCCCGCATGTGTAAAAAGGTATTCAAGAAAAAATATCAGGGGGAGGCTATCAGCCCCCCCCCCCACCCTGTAGGGCGAGGGTTAACTCTCCCCAGTGCAGCGTCCGAGCACTTCGTGACTGTGCAGTGGGGGTTTTCGTTTCGCCCCTAATTTAGCTAGAGCTTCGATTCAAACACGAGCGTGTTGCTTGTGACGAGAGGAAGCCATTTCCACCCGATCTTAAGGTCCGCGGTCATTATGTGACCTCTGAGGTCATGTCAATGATTGCTCAAAATCATAAAAATTGTAAATGCGTAGAAATTGAATTTATTGAGCTAGAATCGTGAATGACCATACAATGATGCTTAAAGGGATATTTCCACCTCGCCGGGCCAATATGGAGATTTTGGTGTGTATCGGTAGATTAAGCGTGTCCGATTTCACCTGCTAAGAATGGTTCACGAAACTACCCCCCATTAGATTAAAAAAAAAATACATTTGCACCTCTCATGATTGGCACACATTCGTAAAATTGGAGTCGCCTCATCACTATTTAGCATCACTTCTT
>CM072086.1:0-16360 GCA_036785665.1 Chirona hameri
ATTAAAATAGCTCAACTTAGAGTTTTGCATTGAAGCTGCAAAGGTGACTATGGTCTTTTAATATGTATAAAAAATAGAAAGAAAATGTTACAACAACTGCAAGGCTCAAAGTTAGAAGCTTCGAGAGATTTCATTTTCTATCTTAGGAAAAAATTTTTCTTCTCATCAACGAAAATGAAGTGTGTTAAATACACTACTAAGATTGGAAATTTATTTGTTAAAGTAGGATAACAAAATTATCTTCTTCTGATTGCAGGTCAGATATTGTAAAAACTTCTACTTTCTTAATTAAAGTTTAAACTTATCTTATCATTAACAGTGATATTGCTTATTTTAGCTATAACTAAAGAATAAGGGTCTTAAAGGACCATAGACCGGGTCGAAACCGATAGCAATAATTCGCTTCTTATCCAGGAAATTCAGTCTAATGTCCTTTCTTTTCATTCATAATAAAGTCCAATTGTTACTAACAATAAAAATAATCCTCCTGCTCTCATCCAAAATATAGGAGGGATAGAATTAGTAATTAATCCTAAAGGTAATAAAATGGAAATTTCAATATCAAAAATTAAAAATACAATAGCAATAAGAAAAAATCGAATTGAAAATGGAATACGAGAAGTATTTTTAGGGTCAAATCCACATTCAAAAGGAGAAGCTTTTTCTCGATCTAAAATTGTTTTTTTTGAAAATAAAGTAGACAAAAGAATTAATAGAGACCTAATTAAAACAGCAATCATAAAGGCGATAAGTATTAGTTTTATTGCTTAATCCTAAATTTTGGGACCTACAGATTGGAAGTCTATAATACTTTTTATACTAATTAAGCACCCTCCTCACCAATAGATAGAAATGTATAAGAAAAGTCACACTACGTCAACAAAGTGTCAATATCATGCAGCTGCTTCAAATCCAAAATGATGAGTAGCTGAGAAATGGAATTTAGTTATACGAAACAAACAAACTATTAGGAAAGTGGATCCTACAATTACATGTAACCCATGAAATCCCGTAGCTACAAAAAATGTTGATCCGTAAACTGCTTCGGCAATTGTAAAAGGAGCTTCAATATATTCATAAGCTTGAAGAGTAGTAAAATATACTCCTAAAATGATTGTTAAAGCTAATGCTTGAACAGATTGAGTATGGTTTCCATTTATTAATGCATGATGGGACCAAGTAATAGTAACCCCGGAGGCTAGTAAAATAGCTGTATTAAGAAGAGGAATCTGAAAAGGGTTAAATGGAACAATCCCTGCTGGGGGTCACTGTGTACCAATTTCTACTGAAGGAGCTAGTCTAGCATGAAAAAATGCCCAAAAAAAAGAGACGAAAAAAAAAATTTCAGAAACAATAAATAAAATTATTCCTCATCGAAGATTTGTAATTACTGTTCTGTTATGTAAACCTTGGAGAGTGCCTTCTCGTGCAATATCCCGTCATCATTGGTAAGATGAAATAATAATAATAAATAACCCTAAAGATAAAATTCTTATAGAGTTGTAATGGAATCAATAAGAGAGTCCGGATGTTATGGTTAAGGCCCCAATTGAGGCAGTTAGAGGTCATGGACTTATATCCACTAAATGGAAAGGGTGGTGAGAGTGAGTTGTCATTATACTTCACTTGCATAAAGAGTTGAGAGAGTGGCAAAAACATAAGCTTGAATTACAGCTACTGCGGCTTCAAGAGTTATTAAGGCAAATTGTGCAGCGGTCACAGTAATAATAATAATGATCCTGTTATTTACTATTCTTTCACCTAATAGAATTAGTAATAAATGTCCAGCTGTCAAGTTTGCTGCTAGTCGAACAGACAGTGTAATAGGGCGAATAATATTTCTAATTGATTCAATTAATACCATGAAAGGTATTAATACAATTGGTGTACCTAAAGGGACTAAATGAGCGAATATATGGTTTGTATTGTTAATTCATCCATATAACATAAAAATTAGCCAAATAGTAAAAGCTATAGATAAAGTTATAGCGATATGGGCTGTTCTAGTAAAGGTATAAGGTATTAAGCCAAAAATATTATTAATTAAAATAAATATAAATAAAACGTTAAAAAAAATGATATTTTTATAACTTTTAAATAAAGGTATAAATTCCTTTGTAATATAAGAAGTTAGTTCTGAATATAAAATTCTTGATTTAGAAGTGGAAACTCAGTATATAGGATAAAATACAATAACAAATAAAAATATTGCTATTCAGTTTAGTTGTATGTTAAATGTTGAAGATATAGGGTCAAAAGAAGAAAATAAATTTGTTATCATATTCAATTAGAAGAGTAAAATTTTTTTGTAATTTTTTGGGATTGGGGAGTTAAAGGGGGGTTTCCAAAATAAATTATAGAGAGGAGGATAAGAATTATTAAAAAAGTTATAATTATAATTAATGCTCATATAATAGGTGCTATGTGGGGTATAAAAAATTGCCTTTAAAAGCAATTTCAGCATGACAAGCTGATGTTATATTTTTAACTAAATTTTCTTATTCGAAGTTATTAACTCAGTTTAGAAATGAATTTATAGAAATTCTTTCTACTACAATAGGTATAAAACTATGGTTTGCTCCACAAATCTCAGAACATTGTCCAAAAAATAGGCCTGGGCGATTTACTAAAAATGTTAATTGGTTTAAACGTCCGGGGATCGCATCTGCTTTTACACTTAATGCAGGGACGGTTCAAGAATGAATTACATCTGTAGATGAAACTAAAATACGGATATAGGTGTTTATAGGTACTACTATACGATTATCTACTTCGATTAATCGGAATTGATTATTTTCTAAATCTTTAGAGGGAATTATATAAGAATCAAATTCTACATCAATAAAGTCCGAGTATTCGTAGGATCAATACCACTGGTGCCCTATGGATTTAATTGTTAAAGAAGGATTGTCATATTCATCTAATAAGTATAATAAGTGAAGAGAAGGAAGAGCAATAAAAATTAATAGTAAAGCTGGGATAACTGTCCAAACTACCTCAATAAGATGACCTTCTAAAAGAAATCGGTCAATAAATTTATTTCTAAATATAGTGAGAATAATATAAGCAACAAGAGTTGTTACTAAAGTTAAGACTAATATAGTGTGGTCGTGGAAAGTAATCAGTTCTTCTATTAGAGGGGAAGCTCTATCTTGGAAATTTAGTTGAGATCATGTTGACATTTTTTCTGAAAAAAGGACTTAAACCTTTATGGGTAGATCTTAAATCTACAGCACTAATCTGCCACATCAGAACTTAGCGAATTGTAAATTGGGGAAGTTCATCATAACTATGGTAATGAGGGGGAGTAGTATGAGCTCATTCTAAGTTAGAGGATAAATTAGGAGTAAAAATTGTAGGTCGTTGAGATACTATAGCTTCTCATACAATAAAAATAAAACCTAGGGTCCTAATAAATGATAAGGTTGACCCAATTGAAGATACAACATTTCAAGTTGTAAAAGCATCTGGATAATCTGAGTATCGTCGAGGCATCCCGGCTAATCCTAAAAAATGTTGTGGAAAAAAAGTTACATTTACTCCTACAAATATAGCTCCAAAATGAATTTTTAATCATCTCGGTTTTATAGTAATCCCAGTGAGTAAGGGAAATCAATAAACAGCTCCTGCTATAATCCCAAATACTGCTCCTATGGATAAAACGTAATGAAAATGAGCAACAACATAATAAGTGTCATGTAAAACAATATCAAGTGAAGAGTTAGCTAAAACTACTCCTGTTACTCCTCCTACAGTAAATAAAAATAAAAAACCTAAAGCTCATAAAAGAGGAGGGCTATATGAGAATTGAGAACCGTGTAATGTTCCTAATCATCTAAATACTTTAATACCTGTGGGTACAGCAATAATTATAGTTGCTGAAGTAAAATAAGCTCGGGTATCTACATCTATTCCTACAGTGAATATGTGATGGGCTCATACTACAAAACCTAAAATTCCAATTGCAATTATGGCATAAATTATTCCTAAAGTTCCAAAAGATTCTTTTTTTCCTCTTTCCCTAGCTACAATATGAGAGATTATTCCGAATGCTGGTAAAATTAAAATATAAACTTCAGGATGCCCAAAAAATCAAAATAAGTGTTGGTATAAAATAGGATCCCCTCCTCCTGTAGGATCAAAGAATGAAGTGTTTAAGTTTCGATCTGTTAGTAATATAGTAATAGCACCTGCAAGTACAGGTAGAGAAAGTAAAAGAAGAATTACTGTAATAAAAACACTTCACACAAAAAGAGGTAGCCGGTCAAATGTTAAAGTTTCTGCACGTATGTTGATAACTGTAGATATAAAGTTAATTGCTCCAAGAATTGAGGAAGCTCCTGCTAAATGCAAAGAAAAAATTGATAAATCAACAGAAGCTCCTGAGTGAGCGATATTACTTGATAAGGGAGGGTATACAGTTCAACCTGTTCCTGCCCCTGCTTCAACTAATGATCCCCTAATTAAAAGTATTAAAGCAGGAGGTAAAAGTCAAAAACTTATATTATTTAGTCGAGGGAATGCTATATCTGGGGCTCCTAATATTAATGGGAGAAGTCAATTTCCAAATCCTCCAATTATAATAGGTATAACCATAAAAAAAATTATGATAAAAGCATGGGCTGTGACAATCACATTATAAATTTGATCATCTCCAATTAATCTACCCGGTTGACCAAGTTCAGCTCGAATTAGTATTCTAAGAGCAGTTCCTACTATGGCTGACCAAGCTCCGAAAATTAAGTATAGAGTTCCAATATCTTTGTGATTTGTTGAAAATAATCATTGTCGCGATTTAATTAATGTTTGGGTAGGCTACCCATTAGTAACTTTGAAGGCTACAGGTTTATTTAACCTAAAACATTACAAGTACAACAACCTAAAGGGGATGATGCCTACCAAAGAAAATAAAGTTAAAATTCTAAGTAAAAAAAAATTTTGAGTTACTTTATTTTTTTGGTTTCATACCATAGATTGTATATAAAGAGTAAAAGTCCTAAAACATATTCGAGTATAAAAATATAAAGTGATAAGGCTTGATGAAATTAACAAAATTAAAATAGGGAAATTATTTCTTACTACTATAATTGCAATCCATTTTGGAAGAAATCCTAAAAGAGGAGGTAATCCTCCTAAAGATAATATGTTGATGAAAATAATAAATTTTTGATTTATATTTTGAGTTAGAGTTAATTGAGAAAAATAATTTAAATTTAATAACCAAAAAGAAAAACATAAAATAAATCTTGTGAAAGTATAAATGAAAAAGTAATCTATCCAAAGAGTAGAATTATAATACATAATTCTTCCCAATCAGCCTAAATGAGAAATTGAAGAAAATGCTAAAATTTTTCGCATAGATGTCTGATTAATCCCTGAAATTGCTCCTACTATGGCGGAGATTAAAGCTAGAGTTAGTAAAGTGGATGAATAAAAAAATAATGATAAAATTACTAAGGGAGAAATTTTTTGTCAAGTTAAAAGTAGTAAAGAATTTACTCAATTAAGACCTTCTAAAACTTCAGGAAATCAAAAGTGAAAGGGGGCCATACCTAATTTTATACATAAAGCTAAAGTAATTAAAATATTTGGAGAAAAAGAAAAATTATTTCCATTATATAAGTAAAAATATAAAGAACTGAAAATTACTAAAGCTGAAGCAATAGCTTGAATGAGAAAATACTTAATAGCTGATTCTCTACTTTTTTTATTATTTTCTAAATTAATAATTATAGGAATAAAGGATATTAAGTTTACTTCTAACCCTATCCATATTCCAAAAAGAGAGGAAGATGAAATTGAAATTAAGGTGCCTGAAAAAAGAAAAAAAGAGTAAATAAAAGGAGGAAAATATAAATTCATTAAAAAAAAGTGAGTCACTATCGTTGGGGTATGAACCCAAAAGCTTAAATTTAGCTTATTTTTTCTTTTAATAAGAGTAAGACTGTCCTACATGATTTACTCTATCAAAGTAACCCTTTTCTCAGGCATCTTATTAAATATTTATACTATAATTTTAATGTTAGGTCTTAAAAATAATTTTAAGTTATTTTTCTAATTATTTAATTTTTTAACTTATAACTTCTTAAAAAAATAGTTTAGTAAAATAATTTTTAAAATTAAACTTCTGTAGGAGGTAATTTTTAGTTATATTTTATAAAATAACATAGTACTTGATTTTAAGTTAAATGGTAAATCTGTCCTTTTTCAGGGTTGCTAGGCATTTTAATTACATAAGCGTATTACAAGTGTTTGCTTCCCCAAAAATCAGAAAGAGTTAGAGAAAAATCTTTTCGTAAAAATTTGTAAGGGTTTTACTGTACATAGGACATAATAGATGGATAAATTTTTAAAATTTTTATTAAGGTCTGCCAATTCTGCTGGAGGTTACTTTTTTTATTTAATTAAATGATCGTTGAGGTCCGTGTTGTATTTTTAGCTTTTAAAATAGATCTACATGTAAGTTTAAGTAAGTAATGAATTATATAAATAAATTTTTTGAAAGAAAACCTCAGTAGAAAATATTAGAAATATAAAAAAGTTTTATCTAGGTAATTTTTTAGAAGTGGAAAATGGCGTGCCAGCAGCCGCGGTTATACTCCTGCTTCAAGTTAAAAATTGTATACAAAGTTGTGTTTATAAAAATTATTTGGATTTTTTTAGGGTTATTAGGTAGAATTTTAACTTTAAGGAATAACAAAATGTTATAAATATGAAAATTATAGTAGGGACCAGGATTAGATACCCTGTTACTTATACATAAAAAATTTTGGAGTAGTATTAATAATGAAATTTAACGGATTTGGCGGCAAGATAGCCATTTAGAGGAACCTGCCCTATAAACGATGAACCACGAAATACTCTACTTTTATTTGAAATTCAGTTTGTATACCGCTGTTGTCAGTCAGTTTCTTTAGAAAACTTTCGTGCATGAAAAAATCACGGACTTCAAGTAAAGGTGCAGCTTATATAAAAGATAGAGGTGGGTTACATTTATAAGAATAAAACGGATAAAGTTTTTGAAATAACTTTTGAAGGTGGATTTAATTGTAAAGTTTAAGTAAACTTGATGGGAGCTCTGTCTTGTGTACACACCGCCCGTCGCTCTCTTTATTAAACGAGATAAGTCGTAACAAGGTAAGTGTAATGGAAATTGTACTTGATAAGAACAAGCTGTTAAGCATTTCATTTACACTGAAAAGGTACTTGTAATTTACAAGGTTCTTAATTGATAAAAATAGTTTTTATAATATAATGTTTGAAGTATAAATATTTTAGTAGTGTTAACGAAATATAAAATAAACTATAGAAAATTAGTACTGTGAAGGAATTATTGAAATAGTTGAAAATTTTTCATGAAAAAAGTACTTATATATTAAGGTACCTTTTGTATTAGTGGTTATTAAAATAATATTATAAAATTTTTTCTCGAAAATAAAAGATCTAAATAAATTATAGAGTTCTTGTATCAAAAAGATTTTTAAAGTTTGTTTAGGTGTGATATTCTAATCGCTTTTATTAATATCTAGTAACTTCAGAAATAAATTTAGTTTAGAATGTTTAGGAATTCTTTATTTAAAAGTAATTCTAAAATCATTTTTAGATTTTAGGGGATGAGCTCTAAAATCAACATAAAAGAATAAATTCTTATATTTTTTTTATAGGCTTAGAATTAGCCACAAGATAGTGTTATAAAATAAAATTTAAAGTTTAAGATTTAATTTTCTTTTATATTTATGAAGTTAATTTTAAAATTTTTTTTAAAATGAAAATATGATAACATTAGTAGATAAAAATATAGAGGTTAAATTTTAAATTATCCCTTATATTTTTTATGAAAAAATTTGATAAAAGAACTCGGCAAATAAAATTTCCGAATGTTTAACAAAAACATTTCCTCCTAGTTTAGGAGGTAAGGCCTGCTCACTGAAAATTTAAAGAGCCGCAGTATCCTAACTGTGCTAAGGTAGCATAATCATTTGTCTTTTAATTGGAGACTGGTATGAATGGCTTAACGAGAAATTGACTTTTTTTATCATATAAATTGAACTTAATTTTTTAGTGAAAAAGCTAAAATTTTTCAGAAAGACGAGAAGACCCTATAGAGTTTTATGTTTAAAGATATTTTTTCTAATTTGATTTTTATAGATTAAATATTTAAAAACATTTTGTTGGGGCGACATTAAGATATAAAAAACTCTTTATTTTTAAAATTTTTATAAAAAGTTAGTTTGATCCTCTAAAAGAGATCAAAAGAAAAAATTACCTTAGGGATAACAGCGTAATCTTTTTTGAGAGTTCTAATCGACAAAAAGGTTTGCGACCTCGATGTTGGACTAAAATTTAGGCAGGGTGCAGCAGTTCTGCTTTTAGGTCTGTTCGACCTATAATATTTTACACGATCTGAGTTCAGACCGGCGTAAGCCAGGTTGGTTTCTATCTTCTGATTTTGTTTAACCAGCTTAGTACGAAAGGATTGGTTGGTTATAATTTTTTATAATGTTTAGAGGATTAATAAAATTTACATATATATAAATTTGGCAGATAAATGTATCAGATTTAGAATCTGAAAATGAAAATTTAAGTTTTTCAATTTATAGTGATATTAATTATTTATTATATTTTACTATTAGTGTGTGTATTAATTTCTGTGGCTTTCTTAACTTTATTAGAACGGAAAGTTTTAGGGTATATTCAAATTCGGAAAGGGCCCAATAAAGTAGGCTTAAGAGGAATTTTGCAGCCTTTTTCGGATGCTATTAAATTGTTTTCCAAAGAACAAACTTGGTCTTCGGTATCAAATTATATATTATATTTTTTTTCTCCTATCTTTATATTTTTTATATCTTTATTTCTTTGGACTATAATACCTTTTAGAAGAGGTTTTTTTGATTTTGAATTTGGGTTTTTTTTCTTTTTATGTGTTTTAAGTTTAGGGGTTTACCCTTTGATGATTGCTGGATGGTCTTCTAATTCTAAGTATGCACTTATTGGGGGTCTTCGGGCCGTTGCTCAAACAATTTCTTATGAAGTTAGTCTAGCGTTGGTTCTTCTTTCATTTATTGTTGTGGTAGGGGAGTATAGGTTAGAAGACTTTGTAGAGTATCAAAGTTCTTTTTACTTTATCTTTTTTTTCTATCTTTTATCTTTAGTTTGGGTAGTGTCATGTTTAGCTGAGATGAATCGTACCCCCTTTGATTTTGCAGAAGGAGAGTCTGAGTTAGTGTCTGGGTTTAATGTAGAGTATAGAGCGGGAGGATTTGCTTTGTTATTTCTTGGAGAATACTCTATAATTATTTTAATAAGGACGGTTATAGTTATTTTGTTTCTTGGAGGGGAGTTAACTTTATTTTTCTTTTTTAAAGTAGGCTTTTTTATCATTTTAGTACTTTGGTTGCGGGGAACTTTACCTCGTTATCGTTATGATAAACTTATAGGGCTAGCCTGAAAAAGAATTTTACCTTTTACTTTACATTGTTTATTTATATATATAGGCTTTAAAGTTATATTAGAAGTATTATAAATAATAAGATTAAAATTATTTAAAAAGAAATTTGAAAAATTCTTTTATTAAAATTGTGTTTCATTTAGTAGCTTAAATTTTAAAGCATTAAACTTTTAATTTAAAGATAAGATTTATCTTCTACATGGATCCCTTTTTTATTTTAATACACGTGATTTTTAGATTTTATTTTCTGGATTCCTAAGTTGGTCTTTGAGGAATACTATAAAAAAGTAAATTTAAGGATTTAAATTTAGAAGATTAATTGGTTTACAAAATAAAAATTAGAGGAAGCTATTTAAATTCAAATTTTATAATAAGTTATAGCAAAAAATTTTATTAGGTCTCATATTAAATTATTGAGTATTTTATTAAAAAATTTAAAGGTATAGTTTAAAAAAAATGTCACTCTGCAACGGTGAAGTTGCTCTGGTGAGTTACCTTTTACACTTATAATTTTACTAAGGTATTTTATAGTAGGGTAGGGAAAAAGATTTTATTAAGTAGCCCTCTAATCTTAAATTATTGAGTATTTTATTAAAAAATTTAAAGGTATAGTTTAAAAAAAATGTCACTCTGCAACGGTGAAGTTGCTCTGGTGAGTTACCTTTTACACTTATAATTTTACTAAGGTATTTTATAGTAGGGTAGGGTAAAAGATTTTATTAAGTAGCCCTCTAATCTTAAATTATTGAGTATTTTATTAAAAAATTTAAAGGTATAGTTTAAAAAAAATGTCACTCTGCAACGGTGAAGTTGCTCTGGTGAGTTACCTTTTACACTTATAATTTTACTAAGGTATTTTATAGTAGGGTAGGGAAAAAGATTTTATTAAGTAGCCCTCTAATCTTAAATTATTGAGTATTTTATTAAAAAATTTAAAGGTATAGTTTAAAAAAAATGTCACTCTGCAACGGTGAAGTTGCTCTGGTGAGTTACCTTTTACACTTATAATTTTACTAAGGTATTTTATAGTAGGGTAGGGTAAAAGATTTTATTAAGTAGCCCTCTAATCTTAAATTATTGAGTATTTTATTAAAAAATTTAAAGGTATAGTTTAAAAAAAATGTCACTCTGCAACGGTGAAGTTGCTCTGGTGAGTTACCTTTTATCATTTTTATTTTATTTGAAGTACTTTTTTAATAATAAATTCTAGACCTACAAAAATTTTTAATCTAAAAGAGAAATAACAGCTATCCTTAAAATTTTATAAGAGCAGATTAATTTTTTAAGTAAATTTTTATTAATCTTTTGATTTTCTCATATACCTATTTAAACAAAATACTTTAAAAAATATCACCTTAACAGTTACTACTTTAAGGCATAATAAAAATTTAAATATAATTTAATTTAATATTACCCTAACAATTTATAATAATAAATTTTTGGTTTATTTATTTTAACTAGTACTTTATAGATCATCTTTAGTGCAAAGTGCAAAATTTTATAATATATTAATAAATCTTGTTAATAATTAGTTTATAGGAACATTGCAATTTGACTGCAGAAGAAGTAGTGTAATTCTACTATTATTAAAATAATTTTTCTAAATTTTGTACATTTTAAAAGAGAGTACTAACTCGTTTCTAGATTTACAATCTAGTGCCTAAAATCTCAGCCACCTTTTAGTCCTCCAGAAGAGGGGTGGAAACTGTTAGAGGATTCGAACTTCTATTTAATGCTTTCAAAGCACCTGCTTACCCGTCAGCCAAACAGCTATATTTTTATGATTTTATCTCAGATGATGTTAGATAAAGGACAGGTTAGAAAAAATGAAAAATAAACTACAGTTAAAAGTTGTCCAATGATAATATAGGGGTCTTCTACAGGTATCCCTCCAATTCATGTTAAAAGAATAGCTGTACTAACATGAGATCAAAAAAGAAATTTTGATATCGGATAAAATGCTATTCTTCGAAAATTTCTTTTTTGAGAAAAGGGCAAAATTACTAGGATCATAATAGATATAGCTAAGGCGATAACTCCTCCTAATTTATTAGGGATAGATCGTAAAATAGCATAAGCAAATAAATAATACCATTCTGGTTTAATATGTTCTGGGGTTACTAAAGGGTTTGCAGGAATGAAATTATCTGGATCTCCTAATAAATAAGGACTTCACAACGTGATTATTAATAAGGAAAAAATTATAACACAAAATCCTATGACATCTTTAAATGTAAAATAAGGGTGAAAAGGAATTTTATCTAAATTTCTATTTAATCCTAGGGGGTTATTTGAGCCGGTTTGATGTAAAAATAGTAGATGAACGACTGCTATGCCTAAAATTAAGAATGGAACTAGAAAGTGTAAGGCAAAAAATCGGGTCAAAGTGGCGTTATCTACTGCGAATCCTCCTCAGATTCATTCTACTAATATTTGTCCTACATAGGGGATAGCAGAAAATAAGTTAGTAATAACAGTAGCTCCTCAGAATGATATTTGTCCTCAAGGCAACACATACCCAATAAAAGCCGCTGCTATAGTTAAAAATAGGATTACAATTCCTGTTATTCAAGTTTCAAATATTTTGTAAGATCCATAATAAATACCTCGAGAAATATGAAGATAAATACAAATAAAAAAAAATGATGCTCCATTAGCGTGCAAAGTTCGAATTAACCAACCTCTATTGACATCTCGTATAATATGGATAACAGAAGAAAAGGCTATGCTTACATCAGAAGCGAAGTGTATTGCTAAAAATAATCCTGTAATAATTTGAATAATTAAACAAAGACCTAGTAGAGAACCAAAGTTTCATATGTAAGAAATGTTAGAGGGAGAGGGTAAATCAATTATAGCCCCGTTTATAATTCTAATTAAAGGATGACTTTTTCGTATAGGTTTTGACATTAAATAATTCGTAAGGGTCCTTGACTTATTTTTCTAATTTTTACTACAGTAAGTAAAGTTAAAATAATGTAAGAAGCTATTAATAGTGTTACTGGCATAATAGATAAAGAAAAAGGTTTAAAAATAGTTAGATTTCTAAATTGTTGAATGGATAATACTTTAGCTTCAGCACTTAAATTCTGGCTTGGGTTAGTTATTAAAATAGTTAAAAAAATTCCTGCGAGTAAAGGAATGAATATTTTTAAATTTGGTTTAAATATTTCATTTGACGCAATATTTGATATATAAGTGAATAGAATTAGTATTCCTCCAAGAAATACTAAAATCAAAGTATAAGAAAACCAAGGAAATTGTGTGATTGAAAATATTAGTATTGAAATTAATAAGGTTTGTAAGATTAGTACAAAGATTATAGCTAAGGGATGAAATATAAAAAGAAAAATTAAATTTACTGTAAATATTATAATTATAATAGTATTTATCATCATAGTCTAAAAGGAAAAGACCTTTTTCCGATTTACAAGACCGGTATTTTATATAAATTACATAGACGTCCAGAAAATAGTTTAAAAAAAATTTAGGTTTTGGAAATCTAAGATATCTTAATAGGTTTTTCTGAGTGACAAATTTCTTTTTTTCTTTACCTATATTTATATTTCTTGTTGGAGCTTGAATTTATATTTCTAAACGTAAGCATTTAATAAATATATTAATCAGACTTGAATACATCGTTTTATCTACTTTTTTATTACTTATATTAGTAACTTTTACAATAGGTCTAGAAACTTACATTAGATTGATTTTTTTAGTTGCTTCTGTGTGCGAAGGTAGTCTTGGTGTAGGAATAATGGTTGGTATAGTTCGATCTCATGGTTCTGACTACATTAGCAGTTTTAATGTTTTAAAATGTTAAAAATTACTTTAATAATATTCGGATTAATAGTTATATCATTCTCAGGAGAGTTTATAGCTTTTTTTTTATATTTCATTTTTTTAAGGGTAAGTTGGCTCATAATATACAATAGAAATATTGTAAGAAATTCTTTTCTAGGGTGTGACACTCTTAGATGGTTTATGATCTTTTTGACTTTTTGGATTGTCATGTTAATGTTGATATCTAGTCATGGTTATAAGATCAGAAATTATTTTTATCAAAAATTTTGTTTTGTCTTAATATTAATATTAACTTTACTTTTCTTAACTTTTAGATCAACTGATCTATTATCTTTTTATATTTTTTTTGAGGGTTCTCTGATTCCGATCTATTTATTAATTGTAGGTTGGGGTTATCAACCTGAACGTTTGCAGGCTGGAATTTATTTATTATTATACACAATTTTTGCTTCTTTACCTTTGTTAATTTCAATTTTTTATATTGGGAAATTATTAGGAGGTTATAGGTTTTCTTTACTACATTTTTCTTTTAATGCTCCTTTTTGGGTGAGATTTTGATTTTTTTTTTCTATCTTTGCCTTTTTAGTAAAATTACCTGCTTTTTATGTCCATTTATGGTTACCTAAAGCTCATGTGGAAGCACCTGTAGCTGGGTCCATAATACTGGCAGGAGTTCTTTTGAAACTTGGCTGTTATGGGATAATACGTTTTATAGGTTTTTTTGAAGGGAAAGTTGCTTTTGTGAGAAGGTTACTAGTATCTTTAGGACTCCTTGGAGGTTTATTTGTTAGTTTTATTTGTTTACGTCAGGTTGATTTAAAAGCTTTGATTGCTTATTCTTCTGTGAGGCATATAGGCTTAGCTTTAGGGGGTCTCGGAAGTTGAGGATTATGAGGGTATAGAGCTTGTTTATACACTTGTGTTGCCCACGGGTTATGCTCTTCAGGTTTATTTTTTCTTTCTGGTGTAATTTACGAACGAAGGGGCTCACGTAGAATAATAATTAATAAAGGGATATTAGAGATAATACCTAGGATATCCTTTTGGTGATTTATATATTGTATTGGTAATATGGCTGCTCCGGTGGTCTTAAATTTAGTTGGAGAGTTAGGTCTTCTAGGAAGAATTTTAAGTTTCAGATTTTTTTCTATAACTTTATTAATGTTGTTTTCTTTTATAGGCGCTTGTTATAGGTTGTATCTCTATTCTTCTACTCAACATGGAACATACTATGCAGGAATTCTTTCTTTGTCAGACGGTCTTCTACGTGAATATTTAATCTTATTTTTACATTTTTTTCCTCTCTTTTTTCTAATTTTAGAGGTGGATTATATAACTTTTTGTCCAAATAGTTTAAAAAAAATTTAAGTTTGTGGTACTTAAGATGTAAAATTTTACTTTGGACAATGTTTGTTTTGAGAATGTGGAATTTAATTTTTATACTTTTCTTTACTTTTTCTTTTTTACTATTTTTTTCTAGTTTACTTCTTTTAAATTTTTCTTTTAGTTTTTATTTTAGTTGAAATATTTTTTCTTGAGGGGCTACCGATATTAATATAATTTTTTTATTAGACTGAGTTTCTTTGATATTTTTATCTTTTGTACTTTTTATTTCTGGGAGAGTTTTTTATTATTCCGGAGAGTACATAGAGGGGGAGATTAATATATCTCGTTTTATCTTTTTACTGGCTGGGTTTGTGGGTTCTATAGGTCTTTTAATTTTTAGTCCCAATCTTATTAGCATTCTTTTAGGGTGAGATGGATTAGGTTTAGTTTCATATTGTTTGGTTATTTATTATCAAAATTACAAATCTTTAAATGCAGGGACCCTGACTGTTTTATCAAATCGGGTGGGGGATGTTTTAATTTTAATTGGGATTGTATGAATAATTAATTTTGGAGATTGAAGTTTTGTTGCTTGGATAGGTAATAGCCAAAGTTTAATTTTAACTAGTGCTTTAATTGTTCTAGCTTCTTTAACTAAAAGGGCTCAGATCCCCTTTTCTGCTTGGCTTCCTGCAGCTATAGCTGCTCCTACCCCTGTCTCATCTTTAGTTCATTCCTCAACTCTTGTAACAGCTGGTATTTATCTTATTATTCGTTTAGGGTGAGTTTATGATTTTTGAATAAATGAACTTTTAATAATTCTTTCTGTTTTAACTATATTTATGGCAGGTTTAGGGGCATGTTTTGAATTTGATTTAAAAAAGATCATTGCTTTATCTACTCTAAGACAATTAGGTTTGATGATATATAGTCTATCTTTAGGATTGGTAAAAGTAGCTTTATTTCATTTACTAATGCATGCATTATTTAAAGCTTTACTTTTTATAAGAGCTGGATGTATTATTCATGGATTTAAGGGTTGACAAGATATCCGAATAATAGGAAATATGATAGTTTCTCTGCCTTTTATTAGATCTTGTTTCGTTGTGTCCAATTTAGCTTTAAGAGGCATACCTTTTTTGGCAGGATTTTATTCAAAAGATTTAATCTTAGAACTGTCTTTAATGGAAGAATTAAATATTTTAAGTCTTTTTATATTATTTTTATCTACAGGCTTAACTGTAGCTTATACTTTTCGTTTAATTTATTATATAGTACGACGAGATTATGTCCTCAGAGGTTCTTGTAACCTCAGAGATGGTTGAGGAGTAATAATAAAGTCTTGTGTAGGACTAGTTACTTTTTCTGTATTTTTTGGGGCTTTAGTGTCTTGATTGACTATAGATGTAACTTCTATTGTTTTACCTAGAAGTTTAAAAAATTTAACTTTAAGGGTTTGTATTTTAGGAATAATTTTAGGTTTTTTTATATCTCAATCTTCTCATAATTTTTCTAAACTTAAATTTTCTTTATTAATTTGATTGAGGGGTTCTATATGATTTTTACCTTATTTGTCTTCTCAGCCAATAATTTATTTACCTTTAAAGTTAGGATCTGAAATCGTAAAATCTGGGGATATAGGATGATTAGAATTTTTAGGGGGCCAAGGGCTTAGAGAACATATTAATAAGTTATCTTTAAAAATTCAACTTCTTAGTATAAATTCTATTAAAGTATTTATTCTTTTAATATGGATTATTATAAGAATTGTAATATTTTTTT